>RJWJ010001422.1:94309-133303 GCA_004363605.1 Indri indri | reverse complement strand
AAAAAAAAAAAAAAAAAAAAGAATAGACAATTTTGTGGTAGTTTTCTTATATAAGAAAGGAAAATCATTCTTTGTCTTTAAAAAAAAAAAAATCCTATCACCATTTTCACTGAGCAAACAAGAGTCAGAGACATTAAATCATAGGGGGAAGGGTTCGCAACGTAACACTCGGGTTCACATTCAATGCAGCTTCCTTGACGTGACTCAAGCATATTTAAAGAAAGAAAAAAAAAAAAAACAGGATGCAAGCCAAATACCTTCAAAGAATAAAATTTAAAAATAGCCCCACGGACTCTCAGAATCTCCGAGTCTCAATTTTGTGCCCAGTTAAACACACTCTGCCTGTCTACAGCCGGCCCAGCAACGAGCCGGTGCTGTTCAGCTCAGCTAATGTCCGGCAAACTTCCTGCCTGCGGGGTCCCTCTCAACCAGGGTGGTCAGTCCTCCTGCAGACTCAGTGGACAGAGAAGAACCTAACAGAAGGACCACCTCCTGTGTGTGCAGGACACCACTCTTTCCTGTTCCTCCCTGGCAGAGGCTCCTTCTCTGTCTCCCACTGGATGCTCCTCTTTTACACCCCCCAGTGTTCGGTGCCCCGGCCCAGACCCAGCTGCTCCCGCCACGCCGACCCCAGGGCAAGCCCGTCGGGACTGTGAGCGAGAGCTCCGCATGCACACAGACTCCCAAAGCCCCACTTCCAGGTTGAGTGTCCCTGCACCCTGGACCCCATCTCCAATCGCCTGCCAACGCCTCCATCCGCACCAACACTGGGGGTGGCAAACAAGACCTCCAGCCCAGGCTCCCCGTGCAGGCAAGTGTGGAGTTGCCTGATCCACTCCCTGGGGTGTCAGCTCTCGCCTCCAAAACACCTTTATCTTCAAAACCAAAAATGTGTGCTCTGCCAAAGTCCCTTCTAAGACACTGAAAAACCAAGCCACCTTGTCCTGTTCACCCTCTAAGAGAAAACGTTTGCAAATCACATACCCAACAAAGGACTCTCACCCAGATGACATAAGAACTATTCAAAGTCAACAACCAGAAAACAATCCAATTAGAAAATGGGCAGAAGAGTCGCACAGACACTTCACGAAATCAACACATAAAAGGTGTCCAGCATCACTAACCATTAAGGCCGTGCAAAATAAGACCCTCATGAGATACCACTAAACACCTATGAGCCGGGTAAAATTTAAAAGACTGGCAACACACCAAGCGTTGGTGAGAATGTGGAGAAACAGATCTCTCCTCTGTTGCTCATGGGAACGCAAAAGGGTACAGCACCCAGAAAATCAGTTTGGCAGTTTCTCATAAAGTTAAACATACACATATCACGTGACCAAGCAATTGTACTCCTGGGCGTTTATCCTGAAGAAATGAAAACCCGTGTGCACACAAAGCCCGTACGCAAACGTACACAGTAGCTTTGTTCATGACAGCCCCAAACTGGAAACCACTCAAGCGCCCTTCAGCGGGAGCAGTTAAAGGCTGGCTCCGACACACAGCAACTGCATGTGTGGAGTGGAAAAGGCCAGGTCCCGAAAGTTTGCCCTGTACAATCCATCTATCTGACATTCCCAGAACGACAACATCACAGACAGGAAGGGCACATGCCGGTGGCCAGGGCTGGGGGAGGGTGGACACGTAGCCCTAAGGAGCAGCACCACAGAGGCCTGTGCACCTGTACAGGGGACAACATGTCAAATCACAGACATGCCCAAACAAACCACGTGCAAAGAAGAGCGAGAACCACCTACCACATCCCACCCCTACCAGCTGCCGCATCTCCCTCCCCCTCTACCAGCAAGGGGGGTTCTCAGCGGAGGAGGCTGGCCGCCATGACTCAGCGGGAGGCCAGGCAGGGAGGTGCTACGCCCCATAGTGCAGCGCGCAGGACGGCCACCACGGAAAGTGACCTGCCCACAGCCCAGGGCCTCTCCTGACACCCTGCGCCCAGGCTCTCTCAGGTTCATACCGCAGCGTCCGTGTCATCCAGCAGCCGCAGTGCGTCCGAGACAGTTCTCCCTGCACAGGGCCCACTCGCAAGGGCCCAGAGGGGAAAATGGGCCTCTGCTCCTCCTGCCTTCTGGCAGGGGCCCCTCCCCTCAGACCCCAGGCCCTCACCTCACCTCCCACCCCGCTGCCCTCCCGCGGCCTTCCTGAGCCTCCTCTGACTGCCTCCCCCCCATCCCTGCCTCTTCTCACTTCCAGCCGTGCCTGCTGGTCCTTCCGTGGGCCAGGTGGGCTGCTCCCCCAACAGCATGTTCAGCTCACTGCTGTAACCCAGGCCTAGGAGACCCCCACCACATACGTACTAGGCCCTCAGCACACACTGGCTGAATTAATGAAAAAAATACCCAATTTCATATTACAACAGGAATTTGAATAAGCAAATCACACGCCCAGAACAAGCCCACCCCAGCACCTTGTAGCTGTGTCGCTGCCACCAGTGAGACCCGAATCACCGCGCTGGGCCTGGGACAGAAGGGGATTAGACCCCACTAGCCACTCAACTTCTAGCGCCAGAGACGGGACAGTATTGGACTGAGGATAAACCTTCTCCCTTTCCCCTCATGTGCAGAAGACGGTTTGGTTTGGGTCGTCCAGTGTGATTAGCCCACAAGGCCCACTCGGCAGAGTCTGTCCCCGGCAGGCCAGGAGGGAGCTGGAGCTCCGCGCTCACACGGAGGAAGGGCGCAGGAACCAGGCGGTGTCAGCGCCTCCGCCCTCTTGGGCTTGAGAGTACATATTTAAGACACTGATCCTTTCGTGTATGTATAATACAGCCTAATTTATATCCTTGCAAATTATGAAGGGAATCAACCAAGACCAAGAGAAAAAGACAAACCTTCATTGGTATCTAAACCAAAGGGTGGAAGGCAGGAGCAGAGAGAACCAGCAAATGGAAGCTGTCAAGTTGCTTCAAGCTGCACAACACACACTGTTGCTGAAAAGCCTTAATTAAGCACTGACAGTGTGCTGGGACACGATGATGGGGTGTCCACGCTGAAACACGAGCCAAGGTCAAAAGATGAGAAACACTGCGTGTGCAGTGGCAGTCACTGTTTGCTGTGTACGTTCCAAATCCAAATGCCCACTTATTGCTGTGTGTTAAAAGGAAACTCACCATCTGCCATGTGCTTCAGATCTGCTCAACCTGACTCCTAGATTCACGCGGAAGTCACCTCCAGGTTCCACTCACTGCAGCAAGGGACAAACTCTTACCCCGAGGCCACAGGAAGAGTGGCCTGGCCCGAGGTTCCACCAGGAGCTGCAACCCACCCCAGGACACCGGCCTGCCAGGGGAAAGTCCTGAGACCACCCAACCTCTCGCACCAGCCTAACAGCAGCAGGAACCATGGGGGCCCCAGGCAGCACCGCCCTCCCTGCAGGGCCCCTCTCACAACCTCAGCTGCAGGCTGGTCACACCACTAACACAGATGGCAGGACACGCGAGGGGCGACCACGGCAACTTGGAGGATGAAGCTTCACAAGGCGGACACTAAAGATACTCGCTACATTCCGTCAGATGGTGTACGACTTCATCTGCACACAAGCGAAAACCAAACGAAAAGTAAAGAATAAAGTGAAATGAACTGGGAATTCAGATTATCTGTAACACTCTTGGCAATGATTTCTTTGAACCAAATATAAGCAAATGGGGACAAACTACATTTACCAAATTCAAACGGAAGCAGTAACTGTTAGGGGACCGGATGTGAGAAATATGCCACAATCACGGCCACGGTCACCATCTAGTCTAAAACAGAAGATTCAGGCCGGGATGTGTTCGTGTAAAGAGCAGGCACTTGGAGGCAGCAGACAAAAGTTCTGCTGTGGCCATAGCGTTCTCCCCGATCCAGAGGGGAGGCGAAGCCCTGGCAAGCCAGATGCACCGAGATGGCAAGACCGACACAGGCTAAGCTGGTCACACCTGAGCACACATGCACCCTGGGGAACAGCCAGAAGAGGAACATATGCGGACATGTTTGGGGCGTCTCCCAACAAACCGAGCTCTGTCCTAATCAGAAGACAGGAAGACGGAAACAAGGGTGGGCTGAGATGGAAGAGCCTGGTCACCTGGACCACAGGATGGTGGTGTGGCTGCGGAGACCTGTGCTCCCTGCAGTGACCTGGAGGACGACGCTGCAGCAGACACACACCAGGACTCGCGTGAACCCGCCAGGACACTGAGCTTCCTGCAGGCCCCCCAGCCTGCTCTGGGCCCCAGCGGCTGGGCCCCGGCTCTCCGACACCCGTGTCCGTCATCACTCCACCCCCCACGCAGGCTGGGGGGCCAGAACAAGCCCCATCACCTTACCTTTCTGTGCCTCGGCCTCCTCCACTCTAAAACGGAGATGACAGTATCAGTGTCGTGAGGATTAGCGCAGCTGACATTTATCAAACAGATGTTTATTAAAATGAGAAAAAAAAACATCTGCAGTCCTACTTCAAGATGTTAATACTACAATGCTCAGCATCACTAATCCCCAGAGAAATGCAAATTAAAACCACAATTAAATACCACCTTACCCCTGTCAGAATGGCCATTACTAAAAAGTCAAAAAACAACAGATGTTGGGGTGGATGCGGAGAGAAAGGAAAGCTCACACACTGCCACTGGGACTGCAAACCGGTACAGCCCAGATGGAAACCAGTGTGGAGACTCCCCAAAGAACTAAATGTGCACCTACCATTTGGTCCAGCAATCCCACTGCTGGGCATCCAAAGGAAATGGAGTCGGTAATCACTTGAATGTTTATCGCAGCACAATTCACAATTGCAAAGATTGCAAACCTAAGTGTCCATCAACTCATGAGTGGATAAAGAAAATGTGGTGTGTATACACCCTCGAGTACTACTCAGCCATAAAAAGGAATGAAATAATGTCATTTGCAGGAATGTGTGGTGAACTGGAGACCATTATCCTAAGTGAAGTATCTCAGGAATGGAAAACCAAACACCACATGTTCTCACCAGTAAGTGGGAGCTACTAGATGGGCACACTCAGGCACAAAGTGACATAAAGGACACAAGAAACCAAGAAGGGGGTGGAGGGGAGGGAGTGTGTGGGATAAAAACCTACCTACTGGGTGTGGTGAACACTCTTCTGGCGATGGGCACACCAAAGCCCTGACTAAAGATACCCATGTAACAAAAGTATTTGTACCTCCTTAATTAATATTTTGAAATTTAAAAAAAGACAGTAACACTTTTTCCCACAGATGGGCATCTGTCATCCACCGTACTGTCTGTTCGAGTCCATGCTGGGGTTTTGCAGAAAGCCCACCCTTGACCAGGAGAGCACACTCCTGGCCTGTCCTCCCGGGAGAGAGGAAGCAGCAGCGTGTGGCTCTAACAGGGAAAGGTGACAAAGGCAAGTTCCTCCCTTCTCCTGAGGGTAGCCATGGGGCAACAGGCAACCTCTGTATCTTCTCAGTGTGTTTCTGCATTCCACACAACAGGACCACACCGCATGCTGCCAGTGGGCTGGCCCCCTCCCCAGAAGGTCACCCATGGTGTCCTGACAGTGCTGCCTTCGGGCCGGGGCACCACCACACTGAGAACATCCTTCATTCGCACCTGATTCCCAGCATTTCCAATTAAAGACAAAAACGAATGCCATGCCGTGACAAGGCTATCTCCACGGCACAGGCCCCAGCCCCTGGAGAGACGAGTGGTGTAACTGTGTTTTAATATAAGAGTGAACCTCTTCTCCTATGTTTAGGAGCCATGAAATACATTTAAAAGCTATCCAAGTATCCCGGTAACTTTGTATTTCTTAATCTGGGTTCTGACTGCATGGGTGAGAGTTCCTGTTTGGGGTTTTTTTTCCCTCAAGAAAGAAAGAGGAATCTATTAATTTGCCAGCAAACGAGGAGGCTGCCAGACTCCTGTCTCAAAGTACCAATGTCCTTTGTATCAGTTTTTCTGATTTAAGTCATTACACTGTGATCATGAGAGAGAATGAACCTGAAGCATTCTCGGAGTTGAGAAAGAGACAGGATATGAAAGCAAATGTGATGACGTGCTAACACTTGGGGAATCTGGGTGAAGGGTAGGCACACTGGAATTTTTTTATTTCAGAGTATTTCAGGGGTACAAACGTTCTGGTTACATAAATTGCTTTTGTACCATTTGAGTAAAAGTTACAAGTGTGACCATCCCCCAGATAGTGTACATCATACCTGTTAGGTGTGAATTTAGCCATCCCCTCCCCCCCCCACCTGCTTGATTGCCAATGAGTATTATTTCCATATGTGCACATAAGTGTTGATCAATTAGTTACAACGTAATGGTGAGTATGTGTGGTGTTTGTTTTTCCATTCTTGTGATACTTCACTTAGAAGAATGGTCTGTAGCTCCATCCAGGTTAATACAAGAGGTGCTAGATCACCATTGTTTTTTGTGGCTGAGTAATACTCCATGGTGTACACATACAACATTTTATTAATCCACTCATGTATTAATGGGCACTTGGGTTGTTTTCACATCTTTGCAATTGTGAATTGTGCTGCTATAAACATTCGGGTGCAGGGGTCCTTTTTGTAAAATGTCCTTTGTTCCTTTGGGTAAATATCCAGTAGTGGGATTGCTGGATCAAATGGTAGGTCTACTTTTAGTTCTTTGAGGTATCTCCATATTATTTGAGAGTTTGTGTCCGTAAAAATTCATCAGTTATACACGTATGACACGTGCGCTTTTCCACACAGGTAGTATGCTTCACAGACAGGGACTAAAACAATGTAAAAGCCATTGGGGTGGATGATGTGACAGGCACACGGGTTCACTGTGCAGCTCCCTTACTGTTGTGCTAACGATGACCTGCATCTTTACCTGGGTGGTGATTACAGGGTACGCACGTTATCACCACAATTTACTTTTCTATGTAAGTTACATTCAAAGCGAAAGATAGTAAAACTGTTTTCAAGTTCTTTATGGAGTTCGATTACCTTTTAAATCCTTGTTCCCCTTTTCTAAGCTACAAATTTAAAATTGTGGAATAATTTTGGATTAGTTGCCTCACAAAATTAAAAAACCACAAAATGTTATAACAGAAGGAAGGTGAAGACAAACAGATGAGCAAGGGCACGGGGGCTCCTCATGGGGCCCGGGCAGCAAGTGCCCACCTGACCTCACCAGCTCCCCCGCAGACGCACTCGAGGTCACAGCAAGAGTTTCCAGTGCGTGGGCGAACGTAGGGACCACCTCATGCTGTCAGGCCGTCACAGCACCGAACACGGTGAGTTCTTAAAAGTACTCTGGCCGGGCGCGGTGGCTCACACCTGTAATCCTAGCACTCTGGGAGGCCGAGGCGGGCGTATCTTCTGAACTCAGGAGTTCGAGACCAGCCTGAGCAAGAGTGAGACCCTGTCTCTACTAAAAATAGAAAGAAATTGGCTAAACGACTAAAAATAGAAAAAAAAAAATTAGCCGGGCATGGTGGCGCATGCCTATAGTCCCAGCTACCTGGGAGGCTGAGGCAGGAGGATCGCTTGAGCCCAGGAGTTTGAGGTTGCTGTGAGCTAGGCTGAGGCCACGGCACTCGCCCCAGGCAAGAGAGTGAGACTCTGTCTCGAAAAAAAAAAAAAGTACTCTGGTTGATTCTGCAAGATCTGAAATGAAGTTCGGTATAGAGTAAGAATCTGTTCGCAGACTGGGACATACGGCAAAATTAGGGAGGAAAGGGACAGATTACGAAACGCACCATAAGAAATGCAAGCCAGACAGCAGGAAGCAGGGTGGCAAATCCTTCAGTAAAAAATGACCAGGAACATGAATCCCAGGAAAGCAGCCTTCGGTACTGAGCACCTCTGAGAAGTTGTGCATCTCAAACCAAAAATGCTGTGTGTCAACAGTGCAAAGGTTGACAGTTTCAAACTTATCTGGAGGCCCTTAATAAAAATCAAATTTTCTTTACTTAAACAAATATCAACAATTCTAACTGGATTCAGTGTTGCAAATATCCTTCTCTTCTCTTTCTGTACTCACTACTTTCTTGTTGGAATGGAAATTATTACAGGTGAGATGTGCACAACATGGTCTGGAGTTATGAATTAACAGAAGCAAGAAGAAGCTCTAAGGACTCCAAAGACCTGTTCTTTAGGTATGAAGCCAGACCTTGCTGCAATCCTTCAACATTAACATCATACAGCCCCGCAAAAATGAGTCAGACTTAAGTAAGTCTCCAACTTACTTAAGGAGAGTTAAATTTAGTGACATTTCTTTACGTAAAGCAAGTTTAACCAACTAACCAATTTGTCAAATTATTCCCTGCAACCAGTTTTCACAAAAAAAGTACTTCAAAGCAGTCCCCTACAACCTACCAACATCTCATCTCCCCCATGCCTCACAGCAACAGAATAAACGTCCCTTTCAGAGGAGATGATCTCCAGTAGAGGAGTGGATGCTCTGTTCTTGGAGTTTCTTTTTTAGCTCACTGCAGGCTCCAACTCCTGGACTCAAGTGATCCTCTTGCCTCAGCCTCCCGAGTAGCTGGGACTACACGTGTGCACCATGACACCCAGCTAATTTTTCTATTTTTGGTAGAGATGGGGTCTCAATCTTGCTCAGGCTGGTCTCAAATTCCTGAGCTCAAGCGATCCTCCCGCCTCAGCCTCCCTGAGTGCTGGGATTACAGGCATGAGCCACCGTGCCCAGCCTCTTGGGGTTTCTTTAAATGAGTCCAATGGTGTTTGTGTTTCTTAAGAGCTCATTACACATTCTGAAGTCTAGAGGCCAAGGAATCGTGCCTCTTCACACCCATGCCCCTGAATTTGGATCTCATGAATGCAGGAGTCAGACCCCTCCAGGAACCTTGTTTGTGTTTCTGTGGAGCAATGCTGTAGATGGATGACAGAGCCACTGCCTTCAAATCGGGCCACGTGTCCTTGACATGCAGAGGAGACCAAGAGCAACAGGGTCTGGTCCCAGGCAGTGCAGCAGTGAAAGGCAAGTGCAGCAGAGCTGCCGTCAGCCTTGGCACCTGCGTGCCTGCAGTCCCCAGGAGGCCCACGTCTGCTTCCCCAGACTCTGGACATTCTTTCCTGCGTCGGCCCAGGCAGCTCAGACAGAGAGGAAAAGAAGGTCCCATGAGTGAGCTTCTGTCTGCCTACTTAAGAAATAGCATCCAAGCTGGGGGCGGTGGCTCACGCCTGTAATCCCAGCACTCTGGGAGGCCGAGGCGGTGGGGGGTGGGGATCGCTGGAGGTGAGGTGTTTGAGACCAGCCTGAGCAAGAGCAAGACCCCATCTCTGCTACAAAAACAGAAGTTAGCTGGACAACTAAAAATAGATAGAAAAAATTAGCCGGGCATGGTGGTGCATGCCTGTAGTCCCAGCTATTCGGGTGGCTGAGGCAGGAGGATCGCTTGAGCCCAGGAGTTGGGGGTTGCTGTGAGCTGGGCTGACACCACGGCACTCTAGCCTGGGCAACAGAGCAAGACTCTGTCTCAAAAAAAAAAAAAAAAAAACAAAAAAAACCCACCCAAATGTGCACCAAACACACACTACAAGGGTAACTCTGAAATCACTCAGTTTTTTAAAAGTATTTCAGAAAATTCAACAAACTCTGCAACTTGTTATTCTGCAGAATGCAGTGAGCTACATGGCGCCTGTGGGGTATGGTGCCTTGCAGACTGCGTGCCACCACACTGGAAGAAACCAGAGCAACCGCACTGGTGCAGGTGAGGCTTGGAGACGCCACTCAGCCAACATCACCAGCCATGGCACAAAGGGACAGCAGGATTCCTGCCGTGGTGCCCGGAGAAGACACAACTTCACCTCTGGGGTTCCTGCCCAAAAACAACTAACCTGGATCTAACCAAGAGGAGACATCAGACAAATAGGAACTGAGGGACATTCTACAAAGTAACTGACCCGTGCTCGTCAGAAGTGTCCATGTCACAGAAGACACAGAAAGGCTGAGGGACGGTTACAAATTCAAGGAGATTAAAGAGACAGGAGAGCTCGTGCCACATGTGACCCTACTCCAGAAAAAGGCCTTGTTCTTCAGCAGTGCCGGGCATCAGAAAAGATGGACGAAGTCTGCAGAAGGTCGGCAGTCGGGCCGCAACGCTGAGCCAACGCGAACTACCGTGCTGGTGCCTGCGCTGTGGTTACGGAAGAGAATGTTTGTAGGAAATACACACCGGAATATTTGAGGTAAAAAAGCATCAGATTTCCAACTTCCCCTCAAATGTTTCAGGAGAGGGATGCATGCAAGTATGGTGAAACATTCATAGTGTGGGAATCTGGAAAAATGGAAATTCTCTGTACTATATCAGTAACTTTTCTGAAGTACTTTCAAAAGAAAAAGAAAAAGTTTTATAAACCTTCCAAATGTCTGAAGCAAAGTTCACTGATCTAGGTTTATACCAGGCTGGGAACCACGTGTCTCAGGATCTATGCCAAACTGAGCACAGACATGGAGAATGTTTGGGGACCATTTCATTTCTCTTTCTTTTTAAAAATATCTATTTATTTTTTGCATGTTTTTTCTTTTTTTAAAAAATGTTTTAGGCCAGGCGCGGTAGTTCACACATGTAATCCCAGCACTCTGGGAGGCCAAGGTGGGAGGATCACTTGAGCTCAGGAGTTGGACACCAGCCTGAGCAAGAGCAAAACCCCGTCTCTACCAAAAATAGAAGAACTAGCCAAAACTGGCCAGGAGTCTTGGTGCACGCCTACTACTCAGGAGGCTACTCAGGAGGCTGAAGCAGGAGGATCACTTGAGCCCAGGAGTTGAAGGCTGCGTGAGCTAGGCTGACACCAGAACACTCTAGCCCAGGTGACAGAGGGAGACTCTATCAAAAAAAGAAAGAAAAGGAAGGGAGAGGGGAGGAGGGGAGGGGATAAAAGAGGAGAGGGGAGGGGAGAGGAGGAGACAGGAGAGAGGAGATTAAATTTCCATTCGGAGTCCTGCCAGAGACTGTGAGAAATTATCCCGCTGGTCCTCTCTCATCTGGGTCACCAGCCAGCTGGCAGCTCTTGGTGCAGACGGTTGGGTCAGGCTCTCTGGCAGCAGCACACCGCACACCATGCATACAACAGAGCTCAACCATCCTGTGCCGACGCCTTTCTCTCAAGGAATCTCAGAAGCACGGGGAAGTAACTAAGCTGGGACTATTCTTGAGACGAAGGACACCACAATTGCCCAAATAACATTCACGTTAAACCACCGTGGGCTTTCCAACAAGCGCCAACACCTCCCCCAGACTGAACTCACAAGACAAGCTATGGGACAGCACCTGGGTCCCCTCCTTCCTCTGCTCAGTCTACAGCAACTCCTTCTGCTAATTCTGTAGAGCGGTAGCCCCCAAAGGGCTGTGGGTGAACACCTCTAAGCGAAAAGTTAAGCAGGAGTCAATATACGTATTAATATATATGCAATATATGAATAATACACCATCAAAAAACAAAAAGGCAGGGCCAGGCACAGTGGCTCACGCCTGTAATCCCGGTACTTTGGGAGGCAAAGGCAGGAGGATCACCTGAGGTCAGGAGTTGAGACCAGCCTGAATAACAGCAAGACCCCATCTCTTCAAAAATGAACAAATTAGTCGGGCATGGTGGTGTGCACCTGTAGTCCCAGCTACTCGGGAGGCTGAGGCAGAAGGATCACTTGAGCCTGGGAGATAGAGGCTGCAGTGAGCTACAATGACACCGCTGCACTCCAGCCTGGGCCACAGAAGGGGGAGGAAAAAAAGAAACAAAAGGGCAAAGGAGGCAATGGGAGGAAATATTCACAATACATATATCTCACAAAGGATTTGTGTTTAGGATATAAAAACAATTCTTAAAATTCAACAATAATAAGACAAACGACCCATTAAAAACCTTCACTAAAGAAGACATACGAATGGCCAGTAAGTACATGCAAAGATGATCAACACCATTAGTCATCCGTGAAATGCAAACTAAAACCACGACGAGGTACTACTATACACCCACAGAATGGCTAACATAAAAAGACTAATAAAACCAGGTGCTGACAAGGATACAGAGCAACTAGAACTCGCACACTGCTGGCAAGAACACAAACGGGGCAACAGCTTCCACAGGCCTGTCCACTTTTTTGTAAAGCAAACACGGCCTGACCACCTGACCCCATCACTCTGCTCTTAGGTATCTGCCAAGTGAAACAAGAGCACCTGTCTGTTCACACAGATTTGTACACGACTGTTCACGGCCGCCTAACAGCACAGACTGGAAAATCGCCCAGACATCCAGCAATAGGTGAGCACATACACAGACGGTGGTACGTCCATGCAAAAGAACACTACTCACTTGACACTCAACAATCACAAAGGAAAACATGCCACGCAAGTAACACGGGTGAATCTCAAGAACAGCACATTAATCAAAAGACACCAGACATAAGGCAGGGACTGCCTGGAGCTCTGAGGGAGGAGGAGGCAGGAGGGAGGTTTGCCGGTGACGGATATTATCTTGATCAGAGATGTGTATATATCGAGTTATAGAAACTCTATGAAAGGGTCCCTTAAAATGGGTTTGTTTTATCCTATGTAAAGTATATCTTGAAAAAAGTTTACTTAAAACACACAAAAAATTAAGCTGGCAACGATATATTAATATATGTATAAATTACATGACTGTAGCATACATTATAAAACACAAAAATAGCTACTGAGTAGGATGAGGAAGATAACCAGAGAGCATATTTCTTCCTAAACTCTTAAAAGATCATCTTGATCATTTTTTGTTTGGGCTACACACACCCACTTTGGAAACTATTATTCTACATGTAAGACTATTAACAAAAGAAATACAATGTTAAGGACTAATTTTTTATTCATTAATAAGGTTGACAATTACATAGTTGTAAGAAAGATCACTGCATTGACTTTCTTATTAAAAGGTGGGTTTTTATGTGCATCCGACATTGGGATAAAGCATTTCATTCTCAGGGCACCTTTTTTTTTTTTGAGACAGAGTCTTGCTCTGTTGCCTGGGCTAGAGTGCAGTGTCAGCAGCCTAGCTCACAGCAACTTCAAACTCCTGGGCTCAAGCGATCCTCCTGCCTCAGCCTCCTGAGTAGCTGGGACTACAGGCATGTGCCACCATGCCCAGCTAATTTTTTCTATCTATTTTTAGTTGTCCAGCTAACTTCTATTTTTGTAGTAGAGATGGGGTCTCGCTCTTGCTCAGGCTGGTCTCAAACGCCTGACCTCAAGCGATCCCCGCCCCCCAGGCCTCCCAGAGTGCTGGGGTTACAGGTGTGAGCCACTGTGCCCGGCCCATTCTCAGGGCACTTTGTAAAAAGATCACCTTCACTGCACTCAAGTACCTGTACACGCGTCCACGACTTCTCACTTCCCCACAACACAGGCAAGGCGAGCTGCACACAAGAGGTAGCATTTGCTGAACTGGCAGCAAAGTCTTCTTAAAATACCATGCCGAATGGCCAAGAGGCACATGAAAAGATCTTCAGCATCATTACTCATTAGGGAAACACACATTAAAACCACAATACCTCCAGAAACACCGAAGATGAAAAAGAGAGAGAACACCCAGTGCTGACAGAGCTGCGAAGGCCCCTGAATTTGGCCTCACTGTCAATGGGTGCAAACTTCACGGAAGCGTTTTCCAGCACATGGAACCTACGAAAGCTGAATGTGCGCACATCCTCAAGCCAGATGCCACGTAGCCAAGGAGCACATCCAACAGAAATGTGCATGTGCTCACCAAAAAACTAGAAGACTCTCAATAAAATTTTCAATAGTCTTCCAACATAAAAAAGCTGCCTGAATATTCATAGCAGCATTATCCATAACAGCCCCAAATAAAACTACTTTAAACATCCATCTATAGCAGAATATCAAACTGTGGTATGTTCATGTTACTAAATAACTCTACAGGTAGAATGAACGATCCACAGCTATTTGCAAAAATATGGACTAAGCTCACTAATATTATTCAGTGAAAAGTAAACATCCACCTCTCGAAGTCCACCTGTATGAATCCATGCGCGCGAAGTTCAAACACAAACAACTTTATAGTTTAGAACTCAGGACAGTGGTTCCCAGTGGGGGGCTCTGACAGGGATGGGTGGTCACAGATGATGAAAACACACCTTCACTGGGACAGATCACACAAGTGGTTCTCATTAAGCTTTTACTTAGGATCTACCTGTGCACTTTTCTGTGTTTAGCTTCTACTAAAAAAGAAAAAAAAAATGGAGAGTAATAAAGACCAACTAAGAAACCACTCCAGAAGTCCGGGTGCGAACCGCTGAGGGAAGAGCTATGGGGAGGAAGGCAGGGAGCAGACGGACGGAGCCGCAGAGCAGATGAGGGTGGCCCACGGGTCCTGGATGGCCCGCGTCAGCTCGCAGGAAACACGGAGGACGATTTGAGCAGCCAGAACAGGACTAGAGGACGGCCACCCGTCCGCACCCAATTCTTCAATCCTCCTATGTGACCTGCCTGCAAGTAGCCTCTGTGCCCTATACAGGTCCACAATCCCAAAAAGCTCTGAAAAATCTGACCTGAAATCACTTGGCAGTCAGTTCTGACCCAAACTAAGAAGGAGCTAATTATAGCCTTAAATTATCCCACTTAGTAAGAATATTCATGTGTTTTACAACAGAAATTCTAACATGTTAGATTACAGGGTGCTGGGACTGTGAAATCATACACAGTACACCGTGGTACTACTTTTCTGAAATCCAAGCTACTCTGATTTCGGAACACCTCTGGGCCTGTGGGTTTTGGGTGGAATCTGTATATGAATGTATTGGCATGGTGCCAATCCCCTGGGAATTCCTCCAGAAATATCCTAATTTGTTTAAGGGGCAAATCAGATGGCTTACCTAAAAAAGAATAAATGGCTCATGCCTGTAATGCCAGCACTTTGGGAGGCCAAGGAGGGAGGATCACTTGAGACCAGGAGTTGGAGGCTGCAGTGAGCTATGATCACGCCACGGCACTCCAGCCTCAGCGACAGAGCAAGGCTTCCTGCCTCAAGAGACAGTAACAGACACTACGCAGATTGTTTATAGGTTGTACACTAAGCATGATAAAACCATCAATTTTTCTGAGTGTCGTATCCGAGTGTCACATAAGTATCAATTTGTAATATATCACAAATCAAAGAATTTAAATTAGTTGTTCAGAATCTGTACTTTATGCTTTAAAACCCTAACTCCATAAAACTGCTTATTTCATGACTACCTGCATTCACAACTTCAACATGATCTGGTTCCTAACCCTGCCCCACCTCGCCTGTCCCCAAGGCCCGCCAGCTGCACCCCCACGTGAAGAGGTGAGTCCCTCAGCAGAGCTGGGGATGCTGTGCAGCTGCCCACACAGGTCTCAAACACGCTCCAGTGCCAGGAGAGCCCGCTCCAAGGGCAAGAGCAGCCACATGCACCCGGAACGGACCCACCTGTCCCAGAAAGATCCCACTCGAAGCTAGACCACTGTCAGCCCCTGAAGGTGCCACTGAGCTTCAAGTCAACACAGTATTAACATGTAAATGGCTTTTCCACTCAGCAAGCCCAGGTGTGAGGTGTGGGAAAATCAAATGCTCACAAATGACCTATGCTGTCAGTCTTGTTAGTGGGCATAAAACGGAGAATTCAAGACAGAATAAGGTGAAAACTGGATCATTATTTGCTAATGTGGTGGTTCCCGCCCTAGGTGGCATGAAGACACAGACAAAGGGAAGGACTTGGTCTGTCCTATGGGAGAGGCGGCCTGCCCCGCAGTCCAGGTAGGCAGGTGAACAGAGAACACAGGTGCTGGAGGATTCTGCAAGAATGAGGACAACTGCTACGATGACAGGCTTGGAGTGATTTTTCCTTTTGCAAAATTAACTTAATGGCGTTGCATGTCTTCTAATAGTTTTTCTAAAAAGAAGCAAAAAATTCAAAAGTTTTGAATGTTTTCAAGGCCGGGCGTGGTGGCTCACGCCTGTAATCCTAACACTCTGGGAGGCCGAGGCGGGCGGATCGTTCTGAGCTCAGGAGTTCGAGACCAGCCTGAGCAAGAGCGAGACCCTGTCTCTACCAAAAATAGAAAGAAATTAATTGGACAGCTAAAAAAATATATAGAGAAAAAATTAGCCGGTCATGGTGGCACATGCCTGTAGTCCCAGCTACTCGGGAGGCTGAGGCAGAAGGATCGCTTGAGCCCAGGAGTTTGAGGTTGCCATGAGCTAGGCTGACGCCACGGCACTCGCCCCAGGCAAGAGAGTGAGACTCTGTCTAAAAAAAAAAAAAAAAAAAAAAAGAAAAAAAAGTTTTGAATGTTTTCAAAACATTTGACACAGGAACATCGTTTCTAAGAATCCAATTATTCAAACTTCAATCAGTGCTGTTTACAGCAGCAAACAACATGGGAATGGCACAGTAACAGATGGAAGCTCGCACAGCTGATTACAGAGGATGCTTATGAAGGGTTAACAGCGAAAACAATTCAGGATACAAAATCCCAACTCTCACAGGGTCTCTACTATTTAAAAACAAACTTAAAAATATTCATAGAATAATGCATATGTTTTATGTTAACGGTGTTAACTCTGCATAGTGGGATTGTGGATAAATTTTTCCCATCCACTTTACAGTTCCAAATGTTCTATAACAAGTATTATTTCATAATGTTTTCAAATAAACTTTATTTAAAAAAGACTAACGGCATCATACCAATTCAATCAGCAAGTATCTGATTTCCTAACACAACACAGAAAACTCCAGCCCACTCGCCAGTCAGCTGTGGTCAGGTGACTGTGCCTCGGATCTGATTCGATCCGGCACCGAGAACCTTCCACAACTAACTGCTAAGCTTTACGTTCTTTTTCCTAAACAATGTTTTCTAATCTCAAGTGCCTACCAGAAGCTGCTGGAGATTACTGAGCATGTCTGTTCTAACCTGCCTGGGGATCTGACTGACAACAGGCACCCCTCTTGCTTTGTCTAACTCAGACTCCACATGCCTGAAAACACTTCAAGCTGATTTAACAACCCTCAGATGCCTGAGGCAAAAGATTACAGTCCAAACACGCAACAGACTGCCTAAGGCAAAAACTGGGGAGAGTTTCTCGGAAATTAGGACATTCAAAAGCAAAAGTGTAGTATGGGGAATTCAGAAAGCCATGCACATGCCCAAGGTAAAGTGCACCCGCAGACAAGGCCTGGAAGACCCTGAGCTTTCAGCTGAGGCTGGTCCGGAGGCAAAGCGAAGCTGACCGAGAGCAGGGTAGGGCCGAGCAGAGACAGTCTGCGTAGACGGGGAGAGTGCTGGCACTCTGGAAATCTGCCAAAACGGCAGCTCAACGCAAGCTAAGAACAAGGGCTTCAGTGACCACCTAATCAAGGAAAACAGTTCTTGCAGTAACAGTTGAGAGAAGTCACTAAACAAAAGGACTCCTATAGCTTTCAACAAACAAACAACAAAATCCTAGCAAATCCTGGGGAAGGAGGAGAATCTGATTTCCAGAGCTACAGAATTGTAGTAGTCAAATGTCCAGTTCTTAACAATGAAAAAGTCACAAGGCACACAAATAAATAGGAAAGTATGACTCAGTCAAAGAAACAAACAAACAAAATTAACAGAAACCTACTCGATGATCTTGAGGTTATTAAAAAAAAAATGTGATGGCCAGTGACACGGCTTGGAGAGGACTGTGAAGAGGGGTTCAAAGGCATGCTGGCAGGGGTGAAGGCCTGTTGTTTACTCCCTGCTCTCTAGGGACCTTGATGGTTTGTTCTAAATCAAATTGACGGAAATGAATAAATAACCAAAAAAAAAAAAAAAAAAACTGACAGAAACTATCCCCGAGGAAAGCCAGATACCCAACTTACTAGACAAAGACTTTAAAACAATGGTCTTGGCCAGGCGCAGTGGCTCACACCTGTAATCCCGGCACTCTGGGAGGCTGTGGTGGGAGGGTGGCTTGAGGCCGGGCGTTCAGGACCAGCCTGAGCAAGAAGTGAGACCCCATCTCCACAAAAAGTTTTTTTTAATTAGCTGGGTTTGGTGGTGTGCACTTGTAGTCCCAGCTACTCAGGAATTCACGGTTACAATGAGCTACGATTAGGCCACTGCACTCCAGCCTGGGCAATAGTGAGACAGCATCTCAAAAAAAAAAACCAAAAAAAAAAAACCATGCAACTTTCCTCTAGCAGGCAAAGGGAATCCACACCATGAAGCAGATTTAGTAATATTTATGTTTACACAGAGAGAAGACCCTGAGGTTGAGAGATCACAACATGGTCATGGGTGAGGGGTGCTAGCCTCCCCTCAGCCCAAGCAGTGTAACAACACTGTTCCAGCAGCTTCACAAGCGCACGATCCCCGCGTTACTCATCCTCAGCCCATCCTCTGCCTGGCCTATGTGTGGGGGTTTGTGGAGAGCGGCACACAGAGGGGAGCGAGAGGTATCTTCTGGGATACGGTTCTTGACCAAAGGTGCTAGTGCCACCCTCCACAGAAGAGAAAGCCCTAGTGCCCACTGGATGCTAGGAAGTGAGAGACGCTCAACCAGCCTTCTCAGTTGGTCTCCACCACAACCTGCAGACAACAGGACTCACAGAAGCTTGGTCGGCCACTCAGGGTCACAGTGCTAAGCAGGGATGCAGTTCCAATGCCTGACCTGCCCTTATAACCATAACCAGCGCCTGGAGCACTATATTTAACAAATAATGGCATAAGTATAGAATCTTATGCTTTTCAGCAAATAAAAGTCATCAATTAGCTGCCATCCTCAAAACACTAAAATAATTTTTAAAAAATTATTTATAAAAACAAAGCTCTTCTCATTAGAGATACACAGTATAAGAAACCCTAAATACTAAATGTCTGGTTACTGGTGAATCCAAAAATGTTACAGAGAAGTAAATATTTCAGAACTGTGACTAACAGGTAAATTTGTGTCAATAAGAAAATGCATACTCTGAAAAACAATTTTCAGGAGAAGGCAAGATAAAAGATCAATGGAAAATAAAATATTACTTTTGGGGAGCTATTTCCCCAAAATAGCATGGTAGCATCTATAAGAGGAGACAGGAAAAGGAAATTAATGCTGTCGAGCCACTGAGGCACTAAAGTCCAACCAGGATGGGGGTGCAGGTGTGGTGGGAAGGGGTGGAGGCGGTGGAGAGCACCTCATTTGGAAAAAGGATACGCTCTAGTTTGGGCAGTCCCAGGAGGGTCTCCCCCAGAGCTCTGCCAAAGTTCTCAGCCAGAAGGACCACCAGGAGCCCAGCCCCTGCGCCAGCCCAAGGCACAGAGGTACAGCAGCCAGGGTCTGTGCACACTGAAGACTCGGGAAAAACCAGGCCCGCTCTTGCCTAGCATTTGTCAACAGTTAAGGAAAGAGAAACCTCTACTGCTAAATTTCGTGTGGAAAAGGAAAGAAAAAGTAAAGAGAAATCTCCTGGTCTAACTTGTTCCTGTAACTCTGTGGCTCCCAACCCCCAGGCCAAGGACCAGTACCAGGCCCTGGCCTGTTAGGAACCGGGCAGCACAGCAGCACAGCAGGAGGCGAGCAGCTGGTGAGTGAAGCTTCCTCTGTGTTCCCAGCCACTTCCCATGGCTCGCATCACAGCATAAGCTCCGCCTCCTGTCAGAGCAGTGGCATCAGATTCTCACAGGAGCACGACCCTACTGTAAACTGTGTGTGTGAGGGATCTGGGTTGTGGCTCCTCACGAGAACGATGATCGGAGGTGGAGCTGAGGCGGTGATGCTAGCGCTGGGGAGCAGCTGCAGGCACAGATTACTCTTAGCAGAGAGGTTTGACTGCACAGAGACCATAATAAATCAATCGCTTGCAGACTCACATAAAACCCGTATCACTGAGTGGCAAGTGACAACGTAATGATAATAAAGTGCAGAATAAACGTAATGCACATGAATCATCACAAAACCGTCTTCCATGAAACCAGTCCCTGGTGCCAAAAAGGTTGGGGACCACTGCTGTAGTGGACCTGTGGCAATCACCAAGCAGCAACACAAGTCATGTGCCCTGATGCAGATCATCAGGACATCTGCATTCAACTAAAGGAGATCTGTCCCAGGCTCCCACAGGTCACCCCTCCATCAGCCATCTTCAACTTTAAAAAACACAAAGTACACCCACGCACCTGATAATGGTATTTCTGTCAATGACAGGCCACATATAATTCAAGGGTGGTCCCGTAAGATTGGAACAGAGCTGAAAAATCCCCATCTGCTGGTGAGATCACAGTGTGACATATCGCTCACACGTCTATGGTGATGCTGGTGGAAACCCACTGCGCTGCCAGTCACGAAAGTACGGCACGTGCAACTACGCACGGCACACGATACTCAGCAATGATAATAAGTTACTGTCACCGGCCTATGTATTTACTATGCTGTACTTCTTATCGTTATTTTAGAGTGTGCTCCTTCTACTTATAAAAAAAGTTAACTATAAACAACCTCAGGCGGGTCCTTCAGGAGGTATCCAGGTGTTATCATAGGGGGTGACTGCTCCATGTTACCTCCCTGAAGACCTTCCCGTGAGACAAGATGTGGACATAGAGGACAGTGACGTTGATGATCCTGACCTGGATAAGCCTGGGCTAATGTGTGTATTTTTGTCTTCATTTTTAACAAAATAAAGCTTAAAAAGTGAAAAAAAAAAAAATTAAGCAGAAAAAAGCTTATAGAATAAGGATATTAAAAAGGAAAATATTTTTGTACAGCTGTCCGATGCATTTGTGTTTTAAGCTAAGTTATTTAAAAAGAGTCGAAAAGTTAAAAAATATTAAAAGTTTATAAAGTAAAAAAGTTTCAGTAAGCTAAAGATAATTATTCAAGAAAGAAAAGTAGCCTAAGTGTACAGTGTTTATAAAGTCTACAGCACTGCACAGAAACGTCCCAGGCCTTCATGTTCACGTACCACTCACTCCCGGACTCACCCAGCGCAACTTCTGGTCCTGCAAGCTCCATTCATGGTAAGTATCATACACAGGTGTACCTTTTTTTTCTTTTACATCTCATTTTTACTGTACCTTTTCTATGCTTAGTTATGTGTAATACTTGTGTATCTAAAAATCACTGCATATAATACTCAGTACAGTAAGACACTGTATAGGTTTATAACCTAGTACGAGAGGCTACACCACACAGCTAGGTGTGTAGCAGCCTGCACCACCTAAGTTTGTGTAAGCACTCTGATGTTTACACGGCAAAAATCACCCAGCAACGCATTTCTCAGAATGACGCCCATCATTAAGCAACCCATGACTGTACAAAAACAAAAAAAGCCACTTTGGATAGTCCACCATCAATAAAAATAAGAAGAAAAGTGGAGGGAATTATAAAATAAAAGAGAATTCAATCTGACTTACAGCACTTATAAAACTCTGAAACTATTTTCTACAGTACAGTATTTACCAAATCCAAATTTAAAAGCCTACATCAAAAAAATTCACCAACAAACATTTGAGTCCTATCAAGTGGCACTACTCAAGGTCACCAAGGGGTCAAAGAGCCACAGCCCCAGAAGTGTACAACCTAAAGATGAACCAGTCCAGCCTGCAGAACACTCAATAGTACAGGATTTAAGTGTGTTTACATGTGCTCGAGTCCAGCGAGACTGGGCAAAGTGGGAACAGACAGACACAAGAAGGTACCAGAATGGATAGTTTACATTTAACCAAATCTTCCTCTATCCAGCTCAAACAGCTATAAAAATGTTGCTCAAAATCCTAACATCTGGCTGGGTGCGGTGGCTCATGCCTGTAATCCCAGCGCTCTGGGAGGCCGAGGCAGGAGGACTGCTTGAGCTCAGGAATTTGAGACCAGCTTGAGCAAGAGCAAGACCCCATCTCTACTAAAAAAATAGAAAAATTAGCCAGGCGTGGTGGTAGCTGTAGTCCCAGCCACTGGGGAGGCTGTGGCAGGAGGATCACGTGAGCCCAGCAGCTGGAGGTTGCAGTAAGCTATGATGATGCCACTGTACTCTAGCCCTGGAGACAGAAACCCTGTCTCAAAAATAAAAAAGAAAACAACCCAAACATCCTCTAACAGCTTAGAAATGGCAAAAACAAAGTATTTTTAAAACATCCCTATACACTCAAAATGCTATTATAGCCTACAAAAGAACACAAAAACACAACAGTATTCTCCAATTTACTTGTTTAGGGTTTTCTATATTCCACCTGTTCCAATAAAAGTCAAAAGATGAGGCCGGGCGCAGTGGCTCACACTTGTAATCCCAGCACCTTGGTAGGCTGAGGCAGGAGGATTGCTCGAGTTGGAGGTTGCAGTGAGCCATGATGACACCACTGCATCCCAGCCTGGGCAACAGAGCAAGACTTTGTCTCTTAAAAAAAAAAATTTAAAAATGTGAAGTTTTCTTAACTAAACACTAAGAAACAGCATCATGGACAGTGGGGCTTTGGTGACACTGACATGATATCGATTCATTCTCCAGTGGAACCAGGAACACAGAAAACTGCAACAACTCAGCTATAACTCAATGTCTTTTTTTCCCATTAACCACAAATGTTTCCAGAATATTTATATCAACCTAACTAAAGTCAATTAACATGGCTAAGAATACACAAGTGGAAGAACATTAGGCTACTACCGCCTTAAAGAACCCAGATGAATCTTCTCACAACTAGAGATAAGACATAGGATGACATTTTGTGAGTCTTTCCAAAGCTGCAAAGGAAGATGAATTATCTAGTGATTCCACATGAGGTCTCTCTACTTCCAGGCTCCAGCATTTTAGAAAAGGCATTTTCAGGCCCAATGCGGTGGCTCACGACTATAATCCCAGCACTCTGGGAGGCCCACAGCGGGAGGATCGCTTGAGCTCAGGAGTTTGAGACCGGCCTGAGCAAGAGTGAGACCCCATCTCTACTAAAAGTAGAAAAGCTTAGCCAGGCATGGTAGCTTGCACCTGTAGTCCCAGCTACTCAGGAGGCTGAGGCAGGAGGATGGCTTGAGCCTGGGAGTTTGAGACTGCAGTGAACTGTGATCGCACCACTGCACTCTAGCCTGGGCAACAGAGCAAGACTCCGTCTCAAAAAAAAAAAAAGTTCTTTCAGTTTAATTCGAACAAATGCTTTGGTAGCATAAAGGTTTTAAGCAGGTACCATTTATTTTTGTTTTTTTCTTTTTGAGACAGAGTGTCACTCTGTAGCCCTGACTAGAGTGCAGTGGTGTCATCAAGCTCACTGCAACCTCCAACTCCCAAGTTCAAGCAATCCTCCTGCCACGGCCTCCTGAGTAGCTGGGACTACAGACGCAAGCTACCACGCCTGGCTAAGTTTTTTTTTTTTTCCTGTTTTTTGTACAGACAGCATCTCGCTCTTGCTCACGCTGGTCTCGACTCCTGACCTCAACTAATCCTCCCGCCTCAGCCTCCCAGAGTGCTGGGATTACAGGTGTCAGCCACCACGCCTGGCTAGGCAGGTACCATTTGTAAAAAAAATTATCAGACTCACCACCAATAGGGCCAAGAGTGATATTCAACTATTATCAACTGCTAGATTACTGTCCAACAGGGGGTCTCCACTTCCCCACTACTGACATTTGGGGCTGGATTAGTCCTTGTGGTGGGGATGTCCTATGCATCATAGGGTTTTTAGCAGCGTCCCTGCCTCTGCCCAGTACACAGTAGCACCAGCCCTCCCAGTCTGTGCCAACCAAATGTCTCCAGACATTGCCGCACGTCCTGAAGAGAAGGGGGCGGACTCACCCGGATGAGAACCACTGTTGTGTTCCCACACCTTTCACTGGACAAAGCGGGCATGCATTCCATCTCAAATGACAAACTGCAACGAAACCCAAACACGATCTAAAAATCCTATGGAATTCTCAGCAGAACACTTTCCCTGTTTGTAGCCATCAGCTGAGGTCTACAAAATCCAACACACTCGAACCTCACATCCGCTGGGAAAGACGGCACCTCTCGCGCCGTGGCTCTGGGCTGGGTGCTTCCTAGTCCCCCTGCCCCACCGCCTCCTGGGATGACAGAGGTAATGCCGGCCAAGCCTGCTTCCAACCGCAGAGGTTGCGATGCTTGACTTAAACACGCCCTCGTGTATTCTACTTCATCAGCAAATTCAAAATCCCTCATGAGAAAGTGTGGAAGCTGACTTACTACACTGCCATTATTTAAGGTATTATAAATTGCTTCGAAAACCAAACAGAAGAAAACAAGAGCCACACAAAAATGTTACACAGATAACAATACTATCCAGAATGCAAACTGCTTTCATTAAAAGCTTCTCTAATTTAGAAACCCTCTTTTCTTCGTTTTCAAAAAAAATCTTTCTCCTCAGCCAAGAAATAATAGTTGCATTTTCACAATGGAAAAATCTGTTACTATAACAGCATCATCTTCTGGAGTATTTCCACCAATTATGCACAAAGCTGTGCTGTGCTTCTGCAGCCGTGGACGGACCTGCTGCTAAACGGGGGAGCCACGTCTGCTAGAATCCCTTCACTCGATGATCAGCACCTGAGAACCACCGCTAACAGGAATGCTAAATCATCAGTTAATGGGTACACGTACTTCCAATACATGCCAAGGGGTATACACATGTGTGAGACGTGATCCCCGCCTTGGAAGACTAAGAGGAAGACCAAGATCAGGGGAGAAAGTTGCATGAGAAGGTGAATTATAGCCCCAACAATGAGGAAACAGATTAGAAAGTGTCATGGACACCGAGAAGCCCCTTTTGGCTTCCCTGAGCCTGACAGTTTCAAGAATGGCACATTATCTACCACTCCTAGGGGGTCCCAAGCCCCTGTGTCACCCTGGAAAGCAGCAGGGTGACATTCGAAGCTTGCAGGGGAGCTTACCTTCAGGTCTTCACTGCCTCCCAGACAGAAACTATGGCCAGAGTTTCAAAAGTACATATGGTTTGTTAGACTTCAATAAAAACAAAGTAGTTAAAAAAAAAAAGAAAAACAGCCAGGCACTGTGGCTCACGCCTGTAATCCCAACTACTCCAGAGGCTGAGGGGGAGGATCATGTGAGCCCAGGAGTTCAGGACGAGCCTGGGCAACCTAGTGAAAAAGCCCATCTCTACAGAAAATAATTAGCTGGGCACGGTAACACACACCTGCAGTCCCAGCCACTCGGGAGGCTGAGGTGGGAGTTTGAGGCTACAATGAGCTATAATTGTGCCACTGCACTCCAGCCTGGGCAAGAGTGGAACCCTGTCTCTATAAATATAAATTTAAAAAAAATTTTTTTAAAAAGAAAAACAGCCAGGCACAGTGGCTCATGGCTAAAATCCCAGCTACTCCGGAGGCTGAGACGGTTGGATTGTTTGAGGCCAAGTAGTTCAAGACCAGCCTTGGCAACACAGCAAGACCTGTCTCTTTTAAAAATTTTTTTTCTTAATTTCAAAAAAAGAAAAACAGTATATTGTGAATTGCTAAGTTCTTCCACTGGAAATCTTTAATTCCAAAACAACATCATAGTCGAAGTGTAAAGCATTAATGAGCAAGCAACCTTCAAATCAGACTACAACAGGACATTAAACGGGTCCTTTCCTGCCTCCTGCCCGGGGCAGAGGCACTTCCCCTTTTCCCTTGGAACCAGGGAAGGTTTGTAAGCAAGCTGAGAAGGGAGGCTGTGGGCGCCAGCAGTTGGACCTCTCCCAGCACTGGCCAGCCCCTGGGTGACGCCAGCCATGCCCCACAGCCTGTCTTTATCCTCAGGCCCTGACGCAACTTCAAACCGTGCTCACCACTTCTGAGAAGCCCTCGACCCTCGACCAATTTACTGCACACACGTACCCAGGTGTGTGTGAGTGACGTGAGCACGTTGAAGGCGGCTTGCCCTGCGGAACATTTCCACCCTTGTATCACGTTTTCTGTCCCCCTGCTGGTGACAGTCATGCCTTAGATTCCCATGGGCCCTCTGTACCAGGCCCCAAGCAATGTGCTAAGGACACGTGATGGACAAAACAGATGCAGCCCCTGATGTCTACCAGGGGCACAGACACAGCCACGCCACTCAACGTAAGGGACTAACACTCAGGCAAGTGCGAGCTGGAATCTGCCCCCATCTGTCCAGGAGCCTGTGCTCACCCTTTCCTGGCAAAGCCAGTCGGTGCACAAATGACGCCAACAGGTGACTGGCCACATAGGCTTCTTTCTCAAAATGTGTTAGAAACAAATTATTTTAGATCTGAAATGTCCTGAGCTATTCATTAAGTAAACATTATTGAAATGAGGTGAGATTAGGGTTGAGTTTTACCACTGGAGGAAATGAACGCTGGGTGAAGCAGAAGCAGCTTGGTTGTTGGGTTTTGAACTTAAAGTAACGATTATGCTAAAACAGCTGCGCTGTGTTCCCAATGTCTACAAATCAGTGACAAATATGTATCTTGATTTGCCAAATGAATGCATATTATAGCTTTTAAAGAAAAAATACATAGCGGTCATTAAAGGCAATTAATTTGTATACTGAGCACTTTTCAAAGTGCAAAGTGGCATTTGCCCCTCTGCTAAGAATCTGCCTTTTATACCAACACGGTGCCAATTCCTGGGTCCTGAACCCTGGCTCTCAGTTCTACTCACAAGCCTGTCAAGAAAAGAATGTCAGCTCATAAAACTAAGCATTTCAGCCAACCTTTCAGCCCATAAAGAAAGGAACACGCCAGATCTCACTAGTGGCTCTGTTCTGAAGACCTGAGCAGAGCTGGTCAGACCAGACAACCACATTTTTCATCTCTTCCTACTAGGAACTCTGTCCTCCTCCTCATGCCTCCTCAGGCCCACCAGGGCTCCTACCCTGGCTCCTTTAGCCATTCACCTGGTAGTTAGCAGGTTTCTGCTCCTCCTAACCCTAATCTCACCTGCACCCTCCTTCCAACCCCCACCCCCACCCCCCTGCTCAGCAGCCTCCTTCCTCATCCTGGAGACAGCAGCCCTCCCAAAGGCTGCCCAAAACTTCCTGACTGCCCTGGCACCCTCCACACTTCCCTCTTTGTGGTCCCAGTATTCTCTGGGAACCCAAACCCTTCCTGAGGAGGCCCACGGGCTGTGAGCTCCTTCAACCCATTCTTGGAGTCTCCACCTGGAAAGCGCCGGAAGCGTGACTGCGGTCTGCTCGCCCTCTCCAGTGTTCACCTGGGGGACGCTATCTCTGGTAAGTGAGCAACTCTTCAAACATATCACCAAACATAACCCGCAGGTTAAAACGTGCCATGTAAGAAAGGAAGTGTTGAATGACCACGAGGTAGAACGGACATGCAGTTAATCTGGCACAGGAACACGGGTCATTTTTCTACACAAATTTCCGTTTTGCGTGTTGCATGGTTTGGGGCAATAGCAAATTCAACTTGTTCTATCTGTTTGGCTATTAGATATTATAGGATCTTATTGACCAAGAATGTGTCAAATTCATTTGACATTTTCAAAATATAAACTGACAAAGAGTTGCTTATTTCTAAATTATACTTAGTTTGCTACCATGGTAACAGTAAGAGCAACAACAAAACCACACATTCCCTTCCAACTGATCTTCCTAAAACACTTTACTAGTCTCAGACGCCAGACTAGGCCCTTGGACAAACAAGTACTCTGTCCTCAAAGAGGACATTCTTCATTCTGTCACAGATCAAAGTAAAAATGCCCCCTCCAGGTCCAGGCAAACCTCGAGCTCCAGCTGTTCCACAACCTAAGGTCCCTTCCAGCCTAAACTGCCCCTTCTCCAGCGCTAGGCTACAGGCCAAGCCACATCTGTGAGGCCACCTCCACCTGCCCACCTCCAGGAGCCCTGCCCAGGAGGCCCAGGTACCCCTACAGAGCCCACCCTATGGTCCCAGTAACATCTGTATCTCCAGTGAGTCCGAGGCTCTGAGAGAGGAAAACGTTGCATTTCTTTACACATAGCCCTGGCATAATTAGCAAAAAAAATCAAGGACTGCAGAAATCGCTTGTATTCTGGAAAACCACACACCCTGACACTCCTGTGCACACTGAGCCCCCACACACCCATTCGCACCGGCCGTGGGGCTCACCAACCATGGAAAAGGCACTTGTATTCACATCTTACCAAAGTTATTTAAAATACTCATGACAGCCAAAACAGGATCTCAGTCCTCATCCTTCTCTCTTCCTCTCAGATTAACACATTATCTAGTACTTCAATGGAATGATAAACCACACCTTAAATGTAAACTTATGTACACTTCCAAATTCTCTGTGAATTCTTAATACAAATTCAAACTGTAAATTCATTTTAAAGTTGTAACTGAAATAAAATCATTGTGGCTCAATTAAGAGACCAACCATGCCAGCCTGAGCAAGAGCGAGACCCCGTCTCTACTAAAAATAGAAAGAAATTAATTGGACAGCTAAAAATATATATAGAAAAAATCAGCTGGGCATGGTGGCGCACGCCTGTAGTCCCAGCTACTCGGGAGGCTGAGACAGTAGGATTGCTTGAGCCCAGGAGTTTGAGGTTGCTGTGAGCTAGGCTGATGCCAGGGCACTCGCCCCAGGCAAGAGAGTGAGACTCTCTCTCAAAAAAAAAAAAAAAAGAGACCAACCATGGGTTGTCATATTTTCTAACTCTACAGTGATTTTGAATTCAGTACGCAAAGCCAGGTGCAGTGGCTCACACCTGGGCCTGTAATCCCAGCACTTCGGGAGACTGAGGCAGGAGGAATGCTTGAGGCCGGGAGTTCAAGACCAGCCTGGACAACAAAGCAAGACCCTATCTCCTCAAAAAATAAAAATAAAAAAATCAAGAGGCAAATCTGAAATAAGCATTAAGAATATTTCAGCCTCTGCATAATTACTTTAAATTACATGTGCTTTTAAGCTTATATACTTGATTTGATTTTTAAACTTAAAAAAAGAACTTGTAACACCAACTTGAACACTGAGTTTAAATTTAAGAAAAAGATTTTTAAAACAATTTATCTACCTCTCACTAGTAGCAATTTTTAGAGCCCATTCCATTAACCTGTGTTACTACCCTACACCAAAAACTTGGAAGTGATACCTTACAGAAAGGGAGGTGCTGAAATAGCCTACCAGGTAATCAATGAATTCAGCGTACAAATGCCAAAATCCCTTCTGTGAAAAAAACCGCCCCACTACGTCGTCGGGTTACCAGGCCCATAAGAAGTGCAGGACTTGTGCTGGCCTCAGAGACCACTGGACTCTTCCCTGTGCACACGCTGGAGGTGAAGGTCAGAGGCCCAGCCTCCATTTCACCCTCCTCCTCAGTTACTCATCTCTCCTGCAAGGTTCACGCTATCCTTCGAAAATCTGAATTTGCTCCCTCACTGACTGAAAGGTCAATTTATTTCCACGTTTACCATGCTGGCACGTGCAAAATTCAATTCAACACAAGTGATTCTGGCTGAACAATAATTAGAGTTTTCTTTAAAAACTCAAAATCTTCAGAGTAAATGTATGATTTCCTTTGTTGTGACGCTGAGTTTTTTGTAAACAACAAACTGTCAGATTAAAGGGCACCCGTTAGGCTTCTACCACTGATTTTAGTATTTTGGTTTGAAAATAACATTCTTTAAATTGCTACTATCAAGGTTTAAAGAATCAGCTGGTCCACCTTTCCACTGGCTGTCTATGCAACAGTGCAGGACACACACAAGTTAAGGAATTAAGAAAAGCAAGACAGCTGTTACCAGCATCTCCCAACAACTGAACTCAGTTAAAAATTCCAGTTTGTGGACAAAGGCTGTACTTGCAATGATCTAGAAATGAGCCCCTGAGGAGTAATTAGCATTTCCTAGAGAGCAAGTTTGTTTTTCAAGCAGAGTAAATGGTAACTTCATAAAAATCACAGAAGCAAACTAATTTGTTTTGCAGCAGGACTGACAGTTCCCTTTGAGGCTCACTTAACTCTACCTGACCTTTAATAACTTCTAAATAATCAACTGTCCTTTTAAAAAAGTTTTATTAAGTATCTATTTTCCAAAGTTTTAAGGTTCAGGGCATGGATTTAAAATCCATTATGCTTGAAGACTTTTCAACTTTCAGGCTACCAAAAAACATGGTGGAGAAGGAGTCAAAACGCCGTATCTTTAAGTATTTCACTACCGAAAACGTGAACAAAAAGTAACAGACAACCCTTTATAAGCTAATAAGACATAGATTTCAGTTTGAGGCAGTTCTTCCAAACACATGCATTTTAACATTCCTGTTCACTAAGACCCACATGCAGGTTAGAAACAACACATGCGCACTCCCAGGACGCACGGAGTACCCCACAACCCTCGACCCAGGCACTCGCAGCTCTAACTTTAGGAAGGTGAAGGCCTGGGAGGCTGCACCTGCCGGGCGGGGGCGGGGGGCTGGAGGGTCCTGTGGTCTGTGTCCTCGCTGGGGGTTGGGGTCTAGATCCGGGCAAGTGCCGTGGGTTGGGATCCGAGTGTAGGTCTGGGTTCTGGTCATGGGGGGTGGGCGGGTCGTGGTGTGGGTCCTGGTCGTGGGACGGGTTCTAGTTCCTCCCGGTTGTGAGTCGTGCCCTGGGTCCCGTCCTCGGGGGGGAGTGGGTCGCGGTGTGAGTCCTGGTCGTGGGTGGGGCCCTGCGTCCGGTCCTGGTCGTGGGGGGAGGCTTTTGGTGTGGGTCCCGATCGTGGGTCAGGGGGTCGTGATGGGGTCCGGATCGCGGGTCTGCGGGGGGCTCGTGGCGTGGATCCCGGTCGCGAGACGCGGGCCACCTGCTCCGGCCACTGGGTCCGGTCCAGCCCCCGCCCGGCGCGCCAGGCCGCAGACCCCGCCCCCGCCCGCCCGCGGCCACTCACACGCGCGGCAGCTGCAGCGGCGGCGCCCCGCGCCTCTGGAACACGCCGTCCACGAACACGCCGTTCTTGCCGAGGCAGCGCAGGTAGAAGTCGCCGCCCGCGTCCGGCCGGGGCTGCGCGGCTGGCGGCTCGGGGGCCGCCCCGCCATGGCCGCCGCCGCCGCCGCCCGGGGGCGTGAAGATCTCGAGGTGGCGCCGGGAGATGAAGCTCGAGTGGCCCATGCTCACGTCCACCGAGCCCTGCGACGAGTTGCGCCCGATGGTCACCGAGCGCTTCTTCATCAGGTACTCGAACTCCCGGCCCTCAAGCCGCGCCACGGCCCAGCCGCCCGGCGGGGACCCGCCGCCCCCGGCCCCGCCGCCCCCGGCCGCGCCGCCTGCGGGTGGGGGGCCCGCGCCCGAGAGCGCCGCCGCGGCCGCCGCCATCGGCCTGCGTGAGGGCCCGCCGGCCGCTGGGCGCGGGCGCGGGTGGCGCGGGCCGAGGCCCAGGCGGGAAGTCGGCCGCCGCGCTCCGCAGCGAGGCCCAGCCGAGGCCGCCGGCCGGCGAGCGAGCGAGCGGCGCGAGGGGCGGGAGCACGCGCGGCCGCGCCACCGGGCCGGCGCGCCGGGCCCGCCCCGCCCCGACGGACGGCCGCACCGGCCAATGGGGGCTTTGCACGGCAGTGGGGCTACCGCGGCCGGCCAATAGCGAGCCACGCCGTGCCGAGCGGCAGCACGTCCGGCGGCGTCGCCCCTACGCAAGCCGGGCTTCGGACGGCGCGAAAACCAGGGGTGGAAGACCAGGGCCCGCGCGGGATCGGGGCGGCGAGGGCCGGCGGGGCCGAGCCCGGGCCGAGGCCGCGGAAGGCGGGCGGCTCCACAGACGGGGCAGCGGCCGAGCTTCAGGCCCACGGCCTGACCGGGGCCGCGGGGCGCCGCTCTCGGTCGGGAGGTGGCTGGCGCCTCGCGCTGTTGGGCACTGACAGGTCAGAGATAGTGTTTTACCACAGCAGAAAATGGTCATGAGGTCCGCAGCCGAGAACTCGCGGTGCAGATGGTCACTCGTCAGCGAGGCGACCCGCGACCCGCGACCGCACGGCGTCCTCAGCGTGCTGCTGCGCGCCGGGGCGAGGCCCACGCGGGTCCGCGGATGGCGGCGGCGGGCGGATGGGAGGCCCGGGTGGGTCCGGGGCCCACGGCACACACGTGGGTAAATACACCGCGCAGACAAAGAGCGGCAGGTGCTGAAAGGAGGAAGCGGGACCCAGAGTCGCGACAGGGTCGACGCGTCTGCATCGGGGTCTGGCGCAGGTGAGCGCGACCCCCGGGCAGGGGCCCTGAGGCAGGGACGTGCGGGGGTCCCGGGCCCCAGCGTCTGTGATCAAGGGAAGGAGAAGCCACCAGGAGCGTCTCGCACTCCGCCGACCGAAATGGGAAACCACTGGGCGTTTGGAGCACAGAAGTAACATGATCCCATTTAACTTTCAAAAAGTTCTACCTGTTTGCCGTGCACTTTAGCGGACAAAATTGAATTGAAAACAAGGAAATCCGTTATGTGTCCCTTATCTGATTCAGGCTACGGAAAAAGTAGCTGGACCCACCATCCTTAGAGCTTTTTGCGTGAGTACCCGATAAACTGATATGGTGAAAATCTATAAGCCCCCACATTTAAACTAATAGGAAACATTTCTGTCGTGTTTAAGTAGTTGCAGTGGGTGTAATTTCCCAAATATTGTAAATATTGACTTTTAGAATAAAACCAGATATCATTTCTTAAATGTATCAAATGAACCCGAATGATCTGAAACCCATCATCCTATGTTTTATAATATACAAACAATCTCTTGGTTAATAGTCAAGAGTTTTACATGAAATCTTTTCCTCCTGAACTCATTTCCATTCAAATTCTCACACAAATTTTATCCTAAAGTTATTTGTATACTTTATTATTATAGTTATTTTATAGTTATTATTATAGTTATTTTATTCTATAAGTTATTGCTGACCCTATTATTTATTCCTGGAGATACAGGTTAGGTACAGATATATAAAATACATGTATATACATACATACATACATTTAACTTATAATTTCCTGTGAACTTAAGTCTCATGTAAAAAACATTTCTCCTAGATTGAATTAGTATTAATATTACAACTATTATTAGCTCATCATAGACCAAAGCAACATGAATACATGTAAATTTTGATCAAGACTAAAAAGTTGAATTATGTGGAGATCTATCTTTTAATAGCATGTGTAGAGCTTTTTTCCCCCCGATAATTAGTTTCTGTATCCACTGATGAGAAATAATTATTGCTATAATGAGACAGGGTACAAAATCAATAGTATCCCTTTTTTTTCATAAGTGTAGAACTAGAGAAAGTTTTATTACAGCAACCTAACCCTGTTCTCTGAACCTGTTCTGATTGTAGGTGTTGCATGAGAGCTGAAAGGAAGCTGCAGAGTTTTCACAGGACTGGAAGATGTCGTGGCAAAGGTAAAAGATCTTGGTGCAACCTAGGAACTCAGTTGAGACCCCAGAAGGGCAACACCCCAGGAGTAAGGGCTTTAGGAGCAGGGGTGTGTAAACTTTACTATTGTAAAGGAAAAACTAAACTATCGGAAATGAAGAATTCATAGAATTGGCTGAACACCAGACTAGATACAGCTGAAGAGAAGATTTTTCAACTCAAAGTCACATCAACAGAAATGGTCTGAATTGAAATGCAGAGAGAAAAAAGAAGAAAAACGAGGGAAAAAAAGAAAACAGAAAAGAATATTAGAGACCTGTGGGACAAGATCAAATGGTCAAATGTATGTAAATTGGACTCCCAAAAGGAGGGAAGAAAGTAAATGTAGCAGAAGAAATATTTAAAGAGATAATATGTAAGAAGGTTACAAATTGATGAAAACATATAATGCAAACCCACACATCCAAACAGTTCAGCAAGCCCTCAAAAAATATGTAAGTTCAAAGGAAAACACATGGAGGCATATCATAGTTCAGCTGCTGAAAACCAGCACTAAAGAGGAAAGTTCTAAAAGGAGACAAAGAAAGACACACACCTGACATTCATGGAGCCAGCAATAAGAATGACAGTGGACTCCTTATCAAAGGCAATGGAAGCCAGAAGACAAAGAAATGACAGGTGAAAAATACTAAAAGTAAAACAAACAGAAGTCATCGAGATCAGAATTCAATATCTAACAAAAATGTCCTTTAAAAATTACAGGCAATGAAAGATGTTTTCAGATAAACAAAAGCTGAAAATGTCACCAGAAGACCTAGCCTTCAAAAATCACTAAAGGAAATTCCTCTGGCCAGAGGAAAATGATCTCAAATGGAATCCCAGTTCTGCACTAGAATGAAGAATACCTAAAAAGGTGGCTATGTGGGTAACTATAAAAGATGTTTAAAATAATTTCTTTAAAAGATTGGCTGGGCACAGTGGCTTATACCTCTAATCCCAGCACTCTGGGAGGCTGACGCTAGAGGATCACTTGAGGTCTGGAGTTTGAGACCAGCCTGAGAAAGAGCAAGACCTCGTCTCTACTAAAATAGAAAAATTAGCTGGGCATCATGGTGCCTGTAGTCCCAGCTACTTGGGAGGCTGAGGCAGGAGGATCGCTTGAGCCCAGGAGTTTGAGGCTGCAGTGAGCTATAATGACGGCGCTGCATTTCAGCCTGGGTTACAGATCAAGATACGATCTCTAAAAAAAATAAATAAAATTGTATTACTATAAAACCCTCTACTACCCAGAATTTTGAGAATGAAATGTTCTGTTTGATCAGACATTACAGGCTCTGAGGCAGGGACATGGTCATGCCTGTGCTCCTGCCTCAACACCAGCACAGTGCTGGGCAGGTAGCAGGGACTTCACGTTTGTCAAATCACTGGGCTGCACTGAACTGAGGCCTACTTGGTAAACAGTGGCCGCTGCTAAAACAGCTGTGGCCAAAGAGGTGAATGGGCTGCGCCAGCCCCGGAGTTCACTGCCACGCAGCCTGAGCTTGCCACCTAGTCTGAAGGCACGCAGGTGCCCTGTGCCTATTCTGCAGTTCCCCACTGAAGACCATGCAGCGCCCACTGCCCAGACCACCGAACAGGCAAGAACAACCACTGACGGGTCTCCAGCCGTTCATCCACAGGCTCTTAAGCAAGATGGAAATGAGGTTAACAGAAAATAAACATCGGTTTCTTAAAAAAAAACAAAAAAACTGCAAGGGAGGCTGGGTGCAGGGCACCATCCTGTGATCCCAGCTACTTAGGAGGCCGAGGTGGGACAGTCACTTCAGGCCAGGAGTTTGAGGCTGCAGTGAGCTGTGATCACCTGGGAACAGCGACTGCACTGCAGCCTAGGCAGCACAGCAAGACCTCATCCCATCTCCAAAAGCTGACGTGACCAAGCATTGACGATATGGGGCAACTGGAACTCTCATGCATTTTCATTTTAATTTTTTTTTATTTCAGCATATTACGGGGTTACAAATGTTTAGGTTACATATATTGCCCTTACCCCACCTGAGTCAGAGCTTCAAGTGTGTCCATCCCCCAGACGGTGCGCACCGCAACCATTACACGTGTGTGTACTCTCGTACGTTGTTGATGGGAATGTAAAATGGTGCGACCACTTTGGGAAATAGTTTGGTGGTTTCCTAGATAAAGTCACATACACACATATCTGTCTACCACAGGATCCAGCCGTTCCACTCCTAGGTATCTACCAAGAGAAAAGAAAACATATGCCTGCAAAATAGCTTATACAAGAATGTTAACAGCTGCTTTATTCATAGTGACCTGAAACTGAAACAACCCATGTGTCTTCAACAAGTGAGTAAATAAACCAGCTGTGGTGTCTCCACACAGGGGCCTGGGCATGGGGGCGCCTCCCAGGGCACCTGGAGCTGGACTTGCCTTTCTCACAGGCATTTTGTGCAAAGTGTTTTGAGTTTCCATGTCCAGATCACTGCAATCTAGCAAAATTTAAAGTGTGCGTGTCTTTTGGCCCAGCAATTCCAGTTCTAGGGATTGAGAGGCACTGTACACTAGTACAACAGTGCAAGGATGCTTATAGCTTCCTTGTTTAAAAGCAGAAAATCTACGCATGATTTTAATGTACATCAGTGGTGGCCAGTTGAATATTTAATAGGACATCCACACGTTCAAATGTCTTTTTTAAAAAGAAAGGGGCAAATCTGCTTAGGTGCAGTAGTGGCCGCCAGGCCTGGTATGCACACAGAAGACACAGCTAGTCTGTGGCAGGGGTCCCAAGAAAGGTGAGTGCTGTGGTTGGATGTGGTTTGTCCCCACCCAAGCTCACATTGAAATTCGATGCCCAGTGTGGTGGTGTTGGGAGGTGGGGCCTGGTGGAAGGTGTTTGGGTCATGGGAGCAGGTTCCTCATGAATGACAGTGAATGAGTTCTCCCAGGAATAGGGTAGTTCCTGGGAGAGCAGGTTGTTATAAGGCCAGGACACCGCTTGGGTTCTCTCTCTGCTTCCCTGCTGACCTCCTCAGCCATGTCGTGACGCAGCATGGAAGCCCTTGCCAGAAGCCAGCCGTGCCCATGAACTGCCCAGCCTGCAGAACCATGAGCTAAATATTTTCTTTATAAATCTATTTTCTTTATAAATCTCAGTCTCAGTTATTCTGTCATAGCAACACAAAATGGACTAAGACAGTCAGGAGCAACCACCAGACTGCTAACAGGCTACTCCCATTCCTTAGGATTCTGTCCTTTTCCATTAAAAAAATAAGCATATGTTATTTCTGTAATTTCAATTTTAAATTACATTTTAATTAAAGTTAGAAAACATAATTGGAACTCTCAAAAGTTAGAAATTAGTAGAATGTTTTAAACCTCATTTGATTTTAGGAACAAATGAGTTTTATAGATAATACATATGTTCCTAATTGAATTTCATTCTAAGCAAATGAGGGCTTCAGAGAGAATTCTTAGCATGCCTATTTTTAAAAGAATACACGGAGAAAATGTTTAAACGTACTGATACTTAACTGGATCTGAATGTGAGTGTGGTTCCAAGACCTCCCTGAGGAGCCTTTGGACCTGGAGAGGCCTGGTCCCAACTCGCCTTCCTGGGCAACGAGGAGGAGGCCGACCCATGTGTCCCAGTTTGCATCCTTCACACACGTCCTAGGAGGTACAGAGATGAGCAGTAACGTGTGGTTACGCACATCCACCCTCTGAGTGAGCGCGGCATGTCTGCAAAGGCAGCCCCAGAGCCACCCTGCGCCCCGTGTCCTGAGCCACACGCGTCTATGTTTGGCAAGAAAGGAAGGAACAGCTGGGCAGGGCAGCAAAGGCACGCATGCATGAGGCATCCTATGGCGGCCACATGCAGGCATCTTGCCCTGGCCGTGGTGGTCCAGCTGGGTCTCCTCCTTAGGCCACCTTTCTGAGTCCCTGTGCTGACCCCGGAGTCCCCCGGTCCGACACAGGAAAACACTCAAATTCAACAGCCAAAGGCCGTTTCTGAACAGGGGCCTGTGTCACCTCAGCCCAGGGTCACTCCTCTCCCCAGTGCTTCCTGGGTGCACCCCGCAGCTTCTGGGTGTATGTCGGGTGTCCCTACTCCTCCCAGCTCCTGGACTCTGAGCCTCAGGGCCAGTCTTCACTTGCTCGTCCACCTGGCAAATGTTTTCTGCCTCGACCTGTGCTGCCGTGAGCCAAGGGCCTCCCATGAGCATGGGGAGGGGCCCGGCCCCTGCCTTCTGAGGCTCGGATGGGGGGTGGCCGTGACTCAGGTCATATCCCTTGCCTGGACCAGCAGCCCAAATTCCCACGATGTTCCCCAGGACCACGACTAGCATGCGTGTCCCAATTCACAACCCCTCCAGGGGGCAAGATCCCGCTCCCATGGCACCTCCATCAGCCACCCAACCTGCTACTCCTGCCCAGCAGCCACCTCACTGCTGCAGCTCAGCCTCTGGGACGACCATTTACCAACAGGTTCTCCCCCACAGGCCCCTGAGCCCTGAAGGCAGCTCATGCTGGAAGGCAGCATGAGTAAGTTCTGGAAAAGTTCACAGTGAATGAATATTCTAATCAGTTACTACTGATTGACTCGTGCAAAAACCTACTCTGCCAGGGGTGGGGGTGGGGGTGGGGGTTGGTGCAGTGGCTCACGTCTGTAATCCCAGCACTCTTAGAGGCAGAGGCAGGAGGATGGCTTGAGCGCAGGAGTTTGAGACCAGCCTGGGCAACATAGTGAGACCCCTTTTCTACAAAAAATAAGAAAAATTAGCCAGGTATGGTGGTGTGCACTTGCAGTCCCAGCTACTCAGGAGGCTGAGGCAGGAGGATCACCTGAGCCCAGGAGTTTGAGGCTGCAGTGAGCTGTGCTGATGTCACGGTACTCTAGTCTGGGGACAGAGTGAGACCCTGTCTCCAAATGAACAAAAGAACTTACTCTAAGCTGCTGTGAAGTGCAGGATCAAGATCGAATCCCCTCTGTGTCCTGGATGCTCAGGGATCGGGGCAGAGATGGGCAGATGGGCAGTCAGCAGGCAAGCAGACAGGCGAGGCAACCGTTTGGACAGAATTCTGACAGTGCAAACCTCAGAGCCTCAGAGCCATAAAAATGTCAACAGCCGTTAACCCCACAATTAACCCGCGTGGGAACCCAGCTAATGGAAACAGCCCAAACTGAGCTTCAAGCAAACCTTCAATCAGCTTAAATCCATTTCAATCCAACACTTGTGGATCATGCCAGAAGTAAAACCATGACAGGATATGGATCCTGCCCCAAACAAATGAGTAATGAAAAGACAAATGCCACATTTTTAAAGTGGGCAAAGATTTGTCCTGTTGGAGAGCAAGTTACAGGTGAGCAAGAGGCTAGAAGAGAACGTGGTGCTAGGCTAGAGTTGGAGACGTCAGTGTGAACTCGTTTTTACCTCGGAACAGATGCAGGAACACGCCTGCATGCAAATGCACACACACACACGGCACCATCTCACATACACAGACACACACGGCACCATCACACACACACACAGTCACACACGGCACCATCACAGTCACACACGGCACCATCTCACATACACAGACACACACGGCACCATCACAGTCACACACGGCACCATCTCACACACACAGCGACACACGGCACCATCACACACAGTCACACGGCACCATCTCACATACACAGAGACACACACGGCACCATCTCACACACACACAGAGACACGGCACCATCTCTCACACACACGGTCGTACACGGCACCATGTCACACACACAGACACACA
>RJWJ010001422.1:31508-94209 GCA_004363605.1 Indri indri | reverse complement strand
CGCATCCTGGTCTCTGTGCAGTGCGACTCCACTAAACCTCCGCCGCGTCAAGAAGCGAAGTCCTGACGCTCAGGCGAACCCGACAAGGGCGTTCGGGCAGCTGTCGGCGACTCGCGGAATCAACTGCGGCGCCCCGACCCGCGCCTCCCGGGCGCAGGCGCAGACGCGCGCCCAGCCAGGGACAGGGCGCAGGCGCGGACGTACCGTCCTAGGGGGAGCGGTGGTACGCGCGGGCACGTGACGTTCCCCATGTGACCTCCCGGCCACGTGACCGGCGGCCAATCTACGGGCCCCGAGTCCTCCGGCCCCCGGCGGTGCGACGGCTCCTGGCGCACTCACCTCTGCCCGGTCCCGAGAAGACGGCGCCGGCACCTCGGCCGCCGCCCGCGTGCGCAGGCGCTGAAGGAGGACGTCCTCTCGCGAGGGGCCGGCCCTTTGCCGCCGCGCGGGCTGCAGTCACCGCCCAGGCCCAGACCCGTGGTTCCAGTAAAAGGATTAGTGAAGCCACCTGTCATCTGGTGTTGGCTTCCTCACCCTCAAGCAGTATTGGGATCTGTAGTTGGTCAATAAAACACTTTAGCAGGAAGCATCGTCAGGGCTTGGTGAGGAACAAAGGAGTCCACGTTGTCAGCCTGAGCATGACTTTCCATGTACACGTGACAATTTTGGTCCAAGGCCATTAAACAAGCATCACTGGTGGCTGAAGAAAGATTCTGGCCGGCGTCTGTGTTTCCTTATCCACCTGACTGAGGCTTTTCCACGGTGAGGACCTTCTCTTCTCAAACCCTGGGCCTGTTCCGAGACGTCCACCCACACACCTCATCAGCAAGCCTTTTGACGTCAGTCCTCCAGTCTGGTTTTATCGAGTCCGACAGCTCCGGGAGGCCATGAGCCTCTGGGGGCATTTAACGCTCGGTCTTCTCCCAGTGGACACCCTTTCACCTCTAACTGTTCCTGTACCCGTATGCCTGGGCTTACCAGACTCAGGCAATATTCTCTAGACCCCTGAGGTGAAGTACAGTCCTGTTCACAGTGCGGTCCTGTGGGTGCCGTAGAGGGAGCCTCGCCTCATCGGCAGCTACCAGTGTCCGGACGTTCTGAGCCGGGGGTTGTCGCCGTGTCCTGTTGGGTGTGTCATCAGTGCTGAAGTCCCTGCCCCTTGGCTTTGCCTCGTCTTCATCCTCCAGTGCTCTTGGCAGGGTTGGCCATATATCCAGGGTTGTAGTTTCCCAAGTGCTTCAGGATGTCTCTGTTTGTCACCCAGAACCACCTCCACCTTTCTTTAGCCTGGCAGCCAGAAGGCAAGAGGCAGCTAAGTGGCTGCAGCCCATGGGAGGCACTGGCAGGGAGACTGGAGGGCAGAGGGGAGAGAGGTTGGGTGTTCCCTCGGCCCTTTCTCTGTTTGGCGGTGGATTGATGTTCCTCCAAGGAAAGCCACAGCTCCAGCTCATAGGGCCCAGGAACTGGCCCAGGGTCCAGGTAAGGGGGCAGCGCACCCTCACCTGTCTGGCCTTTGGATGCTGACAGTTCACTGCTGTGGCCAGTGCTGGGGTGGTGGCGAGCCCTGTTGGCCTCCTTCAACCCTGCTCATAAGAATAATTCATTAAACTAGCTGCAGCCATCTTCAGATATCCTAGTTGGTGCTTACAGTTTCATCCCAGAAGTTTCATTCTTTCTTTTTCCTGATGCTTCTGTTAGTTCAAGAGAAGAGATACTCTGCTATCTGCAACTACAAGTTTCCCTGACACTTCACAATGCTATTCAAAGATTTTCCCCCCAAAGGATTTATGTCCAACATGTTCTTGGGGGAACAGTTTATACCTCCTTGAAAATGTAAGCTTTTATTTGTGTTTCTCTTCAAATCAGTTTCTTGTAAAACTGAATTGCAAGATTTCTTGACACGTTAATTTTAAGCAGTTTCTTATGCAGGAAATGGCTTCCTTGGCTACTGGGAAGAAGTAGGTCAAGAGAAGCAGAATTAAAAGGATAGTTTGTTCATAATTAAACAAATTAGAAGTCATTTTGAACTGATGGGAGAAATGATATTTTTGTTCCTTTCCAAAATCCATCCACCACCACCAAAATACAGTACTGTCACCATGTCCAGGGACATGGACACTTTGAACTATACAGGTTGTGTTTCTTGACTTGTTTTTTTTAGAGATGGTCTCGCTGTGTTGCCCACGCTGGAGCACGGTGACTATTCTCAGGTGCGATCATGGTGCACCACGGCCTCAAACTTCAGACCTCAGGGATCCTCCTGATTCAGCCTCTCAAGTAGCTGGGACTACAGGTGTGCACCACTGGGTCTGGTGATTTTTTTTTATTTTTTTGATAGAGGGTCTCCGCTCTGTTGCCCAGGCTGGAGTGCAGTGGCGCAGTCATAGTTCAGTGAGGCCTTCAACTCCTGGGCTCAAGGGATCCTCCTACCTCAGCCTCCCGAGTAGCTAGGACTATAGTCATGCGCCACCATGCCTGGCTAATTTTTTAAAATTATTTGTAGAGACAGGGTCTTGCTATGTTGCTTAGGCTGGTCTTGAACTTCTGGGCTCAAGTCAACTTTCGGCCTCCAAAATTGCTGGGATTACAGGCATGAGCCATCATGCCCAGCCAATATTTTGTCTTTAACAGCAGAAAAGGACATGAATTCATAGATCATCTTCCTAAATTGAGGGAGGGAAAACAAAAGTCCAGTTTATTTGTAATTGGGCACTGCCTTGCCCCACTGGTCACCAGTTAGTCATGGGTTAGTCTCTCTGGCCGGTAGGGGTCGCTGCAGCTGGGGAGGCTGTCAGAATGGTCACCATCTGAGTCAGCATAGATATCTGAAGCCAGCAGAGTGGCGCAGCGGAAGCGTGCTGGGCCCATAACCCAGAGGTCGATGGATCGAAACCATCCTCTGCTACAGACTTTCCTTTTCCGCCCTGCGGCTCCTCCTCAGCCTCCACTTGCGTCCCTGATCCCATCCTGTTAAGGGCACCTGGCAGCAGCCGGTTCCAGGGTGTAATGCTCAGCACTCTGGACTCTGAATCCAGCAACCTGAGTTCAGATGCGGCGGTGGGGGGGGGAACTGCCACGGCCAGCGGCCCTTTTGTTCCCTCCCCTTCCTGTCCCTCCTCAGCGAGCCTGGGAGCTGACTCACCTGGGACCCCACCAGGTAAGAACTCAGTATCCATGTGCACTCAGAAAGGTGCTTCTGGTCCTCTCCTCCCTCCCCGGCTCAAGGAGCCAGCCTTTGGGGAGTTCCTGATTTTTTTTTCAAAATCCAATCCAATTTTTTTCCTCTCTCTTGCTTTGGCTTAGAAAAAGGAGACCAAAAGGGGCTCATACTGTATGGCTTGTTCTGACACGTCCACGTCAATACATAAAAATTCTACTTCATACTTTTTTTTCTTTAGGAAGGTAACACCTGACGTTTATTGAGCACTGACTGTGTGCCGGGAGCTGTTCTGAGCACTCTCCTGGTACCTTGCTTAATCCTCACCCCATCGTGCATTTGCATCCATTTTACAAGTGAGGATCCTGAGACACAGACCAGGTAAAACAACTTGCTGAGTAACACAATTCCGGAGCAGCCAGAAGCACTGCCCTCCCGACCACACAGGGCTGTCACCCCCATGGGGCTGTAACCGTCTGAGGACAGAGCCACACAGGCTGTCATTCTACACCCTGGCCACTTAGATGTGATCCCTTGGAGGAGGTAGTGACGACGATGAGCTGACATCGACTGAGCACTCACCATAGGCTGGTTTCTCCACCTCGGCACTGCGAACATTTGAGATCAGATGATTTTGTCGTGGGGCTGTCCTGTGCTGTTTCATACTTTAACTGCTTCTGGACATACTGACAAATATCTGACCAGGTTCACTGGAGAACTTGTAGTTAGGTGTTGCGGATGGTTTGCTCTTTATACAAACATAGTAACAAATGCCTGCAGGTACTCCTTCGGGAAGGCTCCTGCGAGTCAAACTTCAGGGACTTCTGTCTCAAGTCAGGGCGTCACTGCCAAATGGCATTCTGGCCAATGGCACGTGAGCACCTGCTCTTCTCACCAAGCTCAATACTTTATAAAATGCATTCACCTACTGGACAAAAATAAAAATAATTTGCATTTCTATTTATTTTTTTAGAGGCAGGGTCTTGCTCTGTTGCCCAGGCTGGAGTGCAGTGGCACAATCATAGCTCGCTGCAGTCTTGAATTTCTGGGCTCAAGCCATCCTCCTGCCTCAGCCCCCCAAGTTGTAGCTGGGACTACAGGTGCCACCATACCTGGAAAATTTTCAATTTAAAAATAAGTGTTCAGCCCTGGCACTGCTCTCCTTGTTTTCAAGACACACAGCTCATTCTCATTCAGGAAGTCCAGCCCGTATCCAAAAATGACACTACACCCTCTGCACTGGTGGACTCGCGTTTCCTAACCATCAGAGTTGACAGTTTGTTTGCTTTACACAAATGCCACGCAAAAGCCAAATGATCAAGTGGAAAGAGGTGAAGCAGAAATGCAAATGTTGGGCCCCACCTGGCAGCTGAGTGGGCGTGGGCAAGCTGCCACCGTTCCCTCATCTGGCCTGGATGCAGTGGGAGGTTACACGACCGACCACGGCAAGTCCTGGGCCCAACAGGTCCATTGCTCAGTTTAGGCTGGCGGGTGAGGCCGTGGGACACACCCTGGGCCAACGTCCAGTCCGTGATGGAGTAGGCACAGTGGCAGTGCTAAGGAAGGACCCACGTGGACAGTACCCCTGCTGAAGAGCATCAACTCTCAGGCCAGGTGGAAACAGGACTGAGAAATCTGGGCTTGGCCAGCCAGACCCCAAGCACCGAGACGCTGATCTAGTGACCAGGACAGCAGTCCACACATTTATTTGATCAGACGTGGTCAAGTCCACTGCAGACCATGGCCGCACCCGAACTCCAGCAGAGGCGGAAAGTTCCTGCACAGCGGTGGTGTCAGTGGGACGGAAGCCCGGGCTTACCTGTCCTCCCCACGCCAGGGCCTGCAGGGCTCACCAGCAGACCGTCCATGGCCACACCCAGCCTGGCCTGTGCTGCCCCTCACTGCTTGTATTGGTTGGGTTATAACAAAGGGAAGGAAACCTCTCGACTGATCTCTTGTGCAGAGAAGAAACACAGAGCCATACCCCATGTTCAGCCACAGTAAGACCCCAGGTCACGTTTCGACGTCCAGTCCCTCAGTCTAGCCTCCCTCGAGGCCCACAGGAGGCTTTGTGGCAGGCTGGCTGTAGCGGATGTGCCATGACGGTTCTCCCAGAGCATGATTTCCTCACTGCACCTGGAAGAGGGCGGCCCACACCTGCCTCCTGCATCCTGGGAGGGAGATAGGACGACTGCCCTGACTCCACACTAGGTGACAGCTCAGGAAGTACGAGGTGAGGCCACTTGGGCTCAAGAGTGGAAAGGGATGTGGCGTAGCTGGGGAGAACAACATCTGGTCACCCGGCGCTCCACACTCAGACACTAAACTGTTTATTCTGTAATCAGCTACTTGAGGATGGAAACCCAATTGTGTATACATTGAAAGCAAAAAAAAAAAACATACACAACTTAAGACAATATATCCAATTTTCCACAAGACAGGTACATAGGTACAGCACATGAACAAGGTGCAGGGCTCTGTCCCACTGAGGGTCAGCAACGTCGCCACTCACGCTGGCCACATCTGAGGGCTCCGTGAAGCTGACCCTGGCCCGTGAGGCCGCCTCGCTTCACCCCTTCCCCAGGAAGCATCTAAGTGTGCAGTTTCACCACTCTGTGGGTCTCCTGTGGGTTGCCGGCCCTTTGTGGATTAACTGCCTTCTCCTCTCTTTTTAGGTGAGCTCACACCAGCAGTGCGGTGCAGGGTTGGAACCCGCCACCGAGCAGAGGCCTGGCCGAGTGAGCGCACTGAGCAGGTCCACTTGTGTGAGAAGAAAATCCTATCTGAGGACAACAGAAAAGTGCTGAGAGGAGGCCAACCCTTGGAAAGCTCTCCCCTAACCCAGGGCCAGCAGGGCCTGGCCATCGCCAACGCCAACCCCAACAGCATTGAAGGGGAGCCTTGCAGGCAGTGTACTCGGGTGCGCACTGTTTGTGACGCTTGTCACCCCTGCTAGGCCCTTCTCTGACTCCAGCTCAGAAGGACGTGAAAGTTGCAGTTGGGGCCCAAGTCACCGGTGGCCCTGGGTCCTTGCCGTGGACCCAGGGGGTGGCAGCTACTGCACTCTGGTCTGACTGTGAGGAACGTGGCCTACTGCTGCCAAAACTTAGGATTTTTTACAAGAAAAGCTGGAAATACAGATTTGTATTACGAGTCTCTTGATTCTAAAAGTTGGCCGTTTATTCGTTCTGACAAAAACCTTTATAAGGGTAACACAGCGTGTAAAAATAAGACCCGAAAAGGATAGGGGAGCCAGGACCATGCCCTGGAGGCCCAAGGCCAACAGCGTCCCTGGGCCCTGCCCTGCCTCTGCCCTCATGTCCATGTCACGTGACCTCTGCGGCATTTGAACCAGGACCTCTGGGGGCCTTGGCTCTTCACGGGACACTTTTTGGATTTTTTTAAAAACCTGAAAAATAGTAATCTATTTCTGTTCTCACTCTTTGGGATTTTTTTCCTCAATGTTAGGATAAAAAGATACTTAGGTTGGGGAACTCCTCCTCTCATGTTAAAACATTCCAATCCCACACACGTGACGAAGATAGCACCACATGGAACTGCATGAGGGGCCTCCAGTAATGGTGTAGCACAGATCTCTGAGAAACCAAGGTCACCCACTGAGTTGTTTTCTTTAAGTGTCTTTAATACTCCACACCCACAGCAGCCCCTCCCCTCACACAGCGCAGCCCTGGCCAGACAGCGACGGCCTGCCCTGGCTCTTTACCACCTGATGTCCAGGCTGTGTGCGCAGTGCTCGGGGCTCTGGAACGTGGTGTGCAGCGTCTCCTGGGCTTTGGGGGAGTCGACCCCCTCCAGCCACTGCTGGTACAGCTCCTGCACATGCGCGCTGGTCTCCGGGGGCCGCACGGGAATGTCGGAGTAGATGCCTTCCATCTGCCGCAGCAGGGCCTTGTCCACACGGCCGTCCCGGGTCTGGGCTTGGCCTCTGCCATTTAAGCATCCTGAAAGACATACACAGGTGAGCTTATTCTTTCCTTGGGGATGTTCAGTTTTAAGGAAGCGTTTGCCTTAGAGGAAACAGTTTGGGAGCGGGAGCAGGAGAGGAATGAAAAGGAGGTGCAGCTTGGCAGCCTGAGCCAGAGTGGGGCCCTGAGCCAGCTCACAGCTGTGTGTGCCTCATTCTCACCCGTGAGATGGATTCACCTAAAACCCAAAGAAGCTGCCACTCCTAGAACAGGGTGGCTTTGCGTGCAAATCCGGAGTTCCAACCTCTCTTGGAAGGTACTGATACCAGGAGAGCATGAGGATTGAGAACAAGCAGTTCGCCCACTCCCACCTTTACTGCGTGCTGGCCTCAGCTGGGACTACACCTGGGGACTGGTGGGGTATGCCCATGCCTGAGCCCACACACCCAACAGCAGTCAGAATAAAAACCTGTCTCCTGCATATGGGACTATTTACTGTCAAATGTATTAGATGACGTCATGATTAGTAGCATAAAAATTCATCTGAGCTGACAATATGATCTTGTATCTGGAAAACCCCAAAGACTCTACGAAGAGACTCCTAGAAATTGATAAATTCAGCAAAGTATCAGGTTACAAAATCAGTAGCATTCCTATACTCCAACAACAGTCAAGCTGAGAGTCAAATCAAAGACTCAATATCATTCACAATAGCAACAAAGAAAATAAAATACTTAGGAATATACTTAACCAAGGAGGTGAAAGATCTATACAAAGAGAACTACGAAACATTGAGTAAAGAAATCACAGACTACAAAAACAAATGGAAAAACATATCATGCTCATGGATCGGTAGAATCTACTCTGTTAAAATGCCCATACTACCCAAAGTGATCTACAGCTGTGGTCCCCAAACCCTGGTCTGTGGCCTGTTAGGGACCAGGCCAAAAAGCTCCACCACACCCCCAGCCCCCGATCCATGGAAAAATTATCTTCCATGAAACTTAGGAATGAGGGGGAGCCCCTGCACAGCAGGAGGTGAGCGGCAGGCAAGCAACTGAAGCTCCGTCTGTATTTACATCTGCTCCCCATCGCTGGCACCACTGCCTGAGCTCTGCCTCCTGCCCCCAACACCCCCTCGTGGAAAAATTGTCTTCCATGAAACTGGTCCCTGGTGCTAAAAAGGTTGGGGACTGCTGATTTACAGATTCAATGCAATCCCCATCAAAATACCAACGTCATATTTCACAGATCTAGAAAAAAATAATTCCATGCCTCGTTTGGAACCAGAAAAGAGCCCGAATTGCCAAAGCAATCTTAAGCAAAAAGAACAAATCTAGAGGCATCATATTATTAAACTTCAAACTGTACTACAAGGCTATGGTAACCAAAACAGCATGGTATTGGCACAAAAATAGAAGCATAGACCAGTGGAAGAGAACCGAGAACCCAGACATAAACCCATCCATATACAACCAACTGATCTTTGACAAAGCAGACAATAATATCCAATGGGGAAAAGAAACCCTATTCAATAAATGGTGCTAGGAAAACTGGATAGCCACATGGAGAACACTGAAACAGAATCCGTTATCTCTTGACACTCACAAAAATTAATTCAAGATGGATAAAAGATTTAAATGTAAAGCATGAAACCATAAGAATTCTGGAAGAAAATGTTGGAAAAACTCTTCCAGATATCGGCCTAGGCAAAGAATTTATTAAAAAGACTCCAATGGCAATCACAGCAACAACAAAAATAAATAAACGGGACTTGATTAAATTAAAAAGCTTCTGCACAACCAAGGAAACAATCAATAGAGCAAATAAACAACCTGCAGAATGGGAGAAAATATTCCCAAGCTATACATCTGATAAAGGACTAATAGCCAGAGTCTACAAAGAACTCAAGCAAATCAGCAAGGAAAAAACAAAAAAGTTCACTAAAAAGTGGGCAAAAGACATGAACAGAAACTTTTCAAAAGAAGGTAGATAAATGTCCAATAAACATATGAAAAAACACTCAACATCACTATCAGGGAAATGCAAATTGAAACCATCACCTTACCCCTGTTAAAATGGCTTTTATTAAAAAGCCCCCAAACGATAGATGCTAGCAAGGATGCAGAGAGAAAGGAAAGCGTATAACACTGTTGGTGGGACTGCAAACTAGTCCAACCTCTATGGAAAACAGTATGGAGATTCCTCAAAACACTAAAAGTAGAACTACCATTCGATCCAGCCATCCCACTACTGGGTACCTACCCAAAGGAAAAAAGTCATTTTATCAAAAGGACACCTGAACTTGAATGTTATTACAGCACAATTCACAACTGCAAAGGTGTGGAATCAACCAAAGAGCCCATCAATTCAAGAGTGGATTAACAAAATGTGGTACATGTACACCATGGAGTCCTACTCAGCCGTGAAGAAGGATGAATTAAGGCCTTTTGCAACAATTTGGATGGAACTGGGGGCCATTATCCTAAGTGAAGTATCTACAGAATAGAAAAACAAACACCACCTATACTCGCTATTAAAGTGGAACTAACCAGTAAGCACACATGTGCACAGAGGGAAGTAAAACTCAGTGGAAATCAAGCAGGGTGAAGGGGGTAGGAGGGGATGGGCGAAAGCCTACCTAATGTGTACGATGAACACTATCTGGGTGATGGGCACACTTATAACCCTGACTCAAGCATAACAAAATCGATACATGTAACCAAAAACATTTGTACCCCTATAATATTTTGAAATTAAAAAAAAATTTCATCTGAAGGAATTTGGACTGGCCAGACGTGGTGGCTCATGCCTGTAATCCCAGCACTTTGGGAGGTGAGGGTGGGAGGATCCCCTGAGGCCAGGAGTTTGAGACCAGCCTGGACAACATAGCAAGATCCCATCTCTACAAAAAAAAAATTTAAGAATTAAATAGTCATGGCGGCGTGTGCCTGTAGTCCCAACTACCTGCGAGGCTGAGACAAGAGGATCATTTGTGCCCAGGAGTTCGAGTCTGCAGTGAGTTATGATGATCCCACTGTACTCCATCCTGGGTGATAGATTGGGACCCTATTGCAGACCCCGTCTCTTTAAAAAACAACCAACCAAACAAAACAATAACACAAACAAAAAAGATTCTGAGCAAATTTCCACCCTAGTTAAACCTCACTATCCACTGGTTCCAGAATGGCACCAGCGGTTGGCCTTCTGACCTCCACCTTCTCTTTCCCAGACCTCCAGCCCCACCTCCTGCTGTCCCTCGGCCCAGCTGCAGGACCTGCCCTCCCCAAGAGCCAGTGCTCGCCTCTCTGGTCCCTGCCTTCTCCTCCCCGCCTGGGCCCCTTCTCCTCCGTGTGTCAAAGGACACCAGGGCGGGCACCTCCAGTGTGCTCACGCCCTTCACGGCTGCCTCTTCTGCTGTGGCTGCACCCCTCGTCCGTCTGCCCATCACGGAGCCTCTGCACTTGCATCTGGCGTCACCCCTCGAGTATCTCACGGTGTCCAGTCAGGATGGCAGACAGCCCAGTCCCCACTGGGGTGTAGACGGACCACCACGGCTGCCCCCCAGCTCTGGACCCCGCTCATGGGCCCCTCACTCCTCTCCCCTGTCTGGGATACCCTCCTCACCTGCCGGGATGATCGCAATCACCCACGCTATCCTCCCGCCCACAGGAGGGGAGCCCCTGAGCCACAGGCCGGTGCCCCTCCTCACACTCCGGTCTCTCCTCACTCAAGGATGGACCCAGCTCATCCTCGGCTCCCGTGTGCCTCGACCCATGGTGTGTTCTCCGCACCAGCTGACTCTCACCTGGTGCCCCACGGGTCCTCCCATAGGGCACGGCCCTCTCTTCACGCTACCTGGGTATGGGAAGGAGTGGGACCCACAGGGCCAGGAATGTCCCAGCATAAGCTGCAGGGGCACAGTGCACCCCTGCAAGACTGCCCGAACTCAGAGCGAGGCTCTGGAGGCTGGTGAGGGCCGGTGCCCTGGCAGCTGCCCTTGGCATCCTACCTCCGGGGCACGCGAGGACCTCCACGAAGTGGTAGGGCAACGCGCCCTTCTTGAGCTTCAGGATCATGTTCTGGATGTTCCGAAAGCCGTACGCAGCGGCAAAGCGTAGCAAAACCTCCCCGTCCTTTTCAAGGGTGACCTCTTGGAAGTCTTTGTTTCTATAAAATGAACAAAATGGGTTTTCGTCTGTCAAGCCCTTTATCTGTGACTTAAGGATCACTTTCTAAATTTGGAATTTCAGCAAAATTAAAAAGTCTGAATAAACTCGAAAAAGGCCTTCTGATTTTGACCCTTGTAAACTCTACACAGAACAGCTGCACGCACAGGCACGGCCTGTGCACGGCTGGCTGCAGGCAGCCCGCCCGCTGCCGGTCACAGATGCAGACAGGCCACGATGCTGCCTCCGCTCCCCGCCCGCACCTCAGGGCTCGGTAAGTGACCTCCTCCACGTCCTCATTGAACAGCTCCTTGGCTGCGTGTCTGAAGACATGCGCCAGGTGCCCGTCCGAGCTGGCTCCGTCGTGGCGCGTCACCTTTTCCTCCTCCAAGTCTCCAAACCTCACCAGGCAGAGAAAAGACGAGTCCTTCGTTAGTGCTGATGCAAAGGGACGGCAAGAGTGAACCCAGACTGTCAAAGGGCCCGTGACCCAGGGCTGCCTGAAGAACTGAGGATCTGAGGGTGACTAGGGGAGGCCTGCCTGCCCACACCTGCCCTGGGTCACCCCAGGCCTGAGCAGAGTTTCTTAAATTCTGTAAACTTCAGTCCCACCTTCCACAACAAAAGGGGCACAAATGTAGCAACTGGGTCATGGAGCTTTTGGGAGGACACGAGCCACTGGCCTTCGTGGCACTCTCTGCCCAGCACCTGGGACATGGCAGAGCTGCAGGCCTTGCTGGGCATCAGGTCACCACCCACAGGGGAATCCAGCCTGCTGCTCTTGGTGCACGGGGGCCTCAGGGAGCTGCTCCATGTCCCCGGAGGCAACGCAGCCTGTCAGGAGCGGTGACATGCGGAAGGGAGGGCGTTGGTGCACAAACATACAGCTCTGCCTCAGCAGCAACACGGCAGCTTGTGCTTCTCCTTCGCCCACCCAGCCCCGACTCCCTGGCAGCCCTGGAGAACGGCATTCCAGGTTCTGCTCACATCCAATTCAACAGCCAGAAAGGTGACTGAGGGCTGTGGGGGGGACCATGCCTCAGTGCTCTGCATGGCCTTGTCATAGAGCAGGACAGCCCTGGGATGGGAGGTGGCCCTGCCCACCAGTGGACCCTCCCCGCGGAAGCCACTTACAGAATGTCGACGGTGGCATCTTGCACTGAGAGGTCACTTTGCTCCATTATTTGAGCAATTTCACCTACAGGCAAACAAGTGGTATGAGGCACCATCAAAAGCCACCAACGGCCCACGCCACTGGGACACCACACTTTCCTCCCCCAAGAAATTCGACACTAGTGACCCGGGTGCCCTCCCTGCTAGGAAATCTCCACCACAGCAGGAGCCCAGCTCAAGGCAAAGCAGCGCCAATTAAGTGGAAACACTGATAAAACCTTGGACAACACTCATTCTAGTCCTCCCCCTGCCCCTGAACTGAGAGGACTGCCCTAGCGCTCAATCCCTCCTTCACTGTGTCTCCAAGGGGGAAACTGTCTTTCTTGTCCACTCTGCATGAGCCAAGTGGAAACGTCTGTGTATAACACGCTCACACGCATCGCATGACCAAGAGCACACTGGCTGCATCTGTACGATGCTCGGCTATTCTGCAGTGATACCAGCTGGAAACCAGAACTGCATTTCCTTTCACCCAAGGGCTCCTGAAAAAACCCTTGATAGAAAAAGTGAGTCTCTTAGCACACGCGTGAGAACAGAGTTTATCAGTACAAACCTGCACTTGGAAAAGACGGCCAAGTGTGGTTCTCACCAAGCACAGGGCCCCCAGCCCTTGCGCAGGGAGTGAAGGGCCGCATTGCCCCTCGTCCCCCGGCCGCACCTCACGCACCTCTGCACCGCCTGCAGGGCAGAGACCTTCCTCACGCGAGGGTTTGAGGCCAGGGGCCCAGGAATCAGAGCCCTCAAAGGTTGTCCCCTGAGAGCCAGCCACTCTGCCTAACCCACCACTGACCCAAACACCTGGGGGGAGACCCGTTTTCAGAGCCCGATTAAAACAGATCCGGTAGAATTTTAACAGTCTTTAAGCTCCCTGCACAACGCCAGGGAGTGAGTTCCATCCTCAGCGCACACAGAACCTGCTGCGGTCTGCCACCCTAACACCTGAAAAGCGTTACCAGGAGACCTTCCATGGCTACACTCGACTGTCCCTACCAAGGGGTAAGCAAGTTAGGTGGACCGTAAGGTAACGCGACAGGCCATGCTGCCTGAGCGGTTCTCCCGGAGACCTGACTTATCGCAAGGGAGAAGCCGAGAGGAGATGGGACGCAAGACGAAACACTGCCCTTCTCTTCACTGTCACGCGAGTAAACGCCAAGGATGCCGAGTGGCCAGTGACTTCAGACGGTGGCCAGACCATGGTGACCACAGTGACAGGCACTGAGATGGCTGTGTGCAGATGTGCCCCACCCTCCTCTCACCTGACGTTAACACACAGTCAGCACCCCGGGAACTGTGTGAAGCAGAGGAAAAGCCTTCTCGAAGGGCCTCCAGCTTCCTGTCGTAGCAAGGGGCCACGATGACGTGGAAGATCTTCTCTGGAGACAGATTCTGTGGAACGACAGTCCACATTTAGGGCTGGTGGAGAGGTGACCACGGCAGCTTACGGTTGGTGCCCAGAGCACAAGGGACAGAGACTGTCGCCTGCTGCAGCCACAGCTGGTCCCTGTCCCTCCCCAACTGCACCAAGCACAGCACCCAGCCCGCATGTCTGCTGCCGCACCCCAGACGCAGTCTGGCCCATCCACAAGGCCCAGCAGCCTGCGCGGCCTCCCTGGGAGAGCAGGGAGAGCTGAGCCTGCTTCCTTCTGCGTGTGTGCACACGGGGATAAAACAGGTAAAGGCCAGCCAGTGTGGAACCACGCTGGATGCCTGGTTTATCAAGACTTTCCTGAAGCTTCTCAAGTGTCACCTTCCCAAGCTGCTCCTCTCCCGGGGCCTGCCCACAGCTGAGCCAGAACTGGTGGCAAAGCCAGGAGCTGGTGGCTGCCGAGTGACCCTGGGATGCAGTCTAGGTGCAAAGGCCCTACTCAGACAGGGGCAGAGCAGAAGAGAAAACTCGCCCTGGTCCCAGCCCTTGCCGGGTGGTCAGGCGAGACGTGGCTGGAGGCCGGAGAACCTGGGGCTTTGGGCTCGAGCCAGGGGAGGGCCACTAAGAAGACTGAGACACATGGATTTTCCCCGACAGGTGGGGGCAGGGCAAGGAGGGGGCACAAAGTCCCACAGCTGGTTTTTCTGTCCCACCTATGATGGACACACACCCCAACATCATGTTTGTAATTTGCCAGCTGTGGTGATTTTATGAGAAAGCCGGGTAGAAGGAAAACATTCCCTATGGCTGAAATGACAACGCCGCAAGCGTGTGTGCCTCTCCAGGCTGGATCCCGAATCTGCAGGCCTCTGTTGCCACAGCGGCTGACTCGCCAGTCCCCTGGAGGGCTTAAAGGCTGATGGAGAAGGGCAGGGGGCATGCCAGGGGCGGAGAACCAACCACAGGCCCAGGGAGTTCCGGGAGGCCCCGTGGCCTCCCTGGCAAGGTGTCCGAGAAGCAGGCGGGCAGCTCCTCAGGGGGCGAGGCCAGGGCCTCTCAGCAGGGTGGGCAGTCTTTCTCCCCGGCCCACACTTGGTCCAGGAGAACCCTCAGATGCCACAGGGAAGGTTAAGGAGAAAGGAAGAAAGGCACAGAGCTGGACGCTGGCAGGAAACAGCGCCGCCAATGAGTCCTGAGGCCACAGCTTCCCTCATACTCGCCTGGGGGGCTGTGACCACCCTGGATGTGTGGTGGAACTCCCGCCCCCAGCCGTGGCGCCCCTCGCTCGCCCCACTCAGTTCCTGGACAGCATGCCAGAAGCTCGTCTCCTCCCTCCAGGAGGAGGTCAGCTTACCTGCTGTCGGGCAAAATAGTCCTTCACCAAAGAGCCCATGACCTGCTGCGGGGACTTGGCAGTGCAGAGGTGGGGGGTGACAGGGCGGCCCAGCACCCGCTCCGCATACCGGACCCAGCCTGGGGAGAGAAGAGACTCATGAGGTCAGCTCTGTCCTGCCACGTGCTGGGGGCTCTGAGCGCTTGTGGCCCCACTCCCCAGGGTGAAGCCAGGCCCCCTCTTCTTTAGAACCCACAGCAGACGGCCTCCCCCAAACCTCCTCCTCCACCCAGTCTGTGGCTCGGGCTGGGTCATGGGACCTGGAGGACGGGATGTGCTGCAGACGGGAGCATCCCTGCCGCACTCAGACAGAGAAGGACCCAAGGGGAGGAAGGCAAGAGTCAGGGTGACAGGTGCCCAAGGGGCAAGAACAAGCTCTGAGGAGCAGCAGGAGCAGTGACCCAGGCTGCATGAGAACTCCACCGGCTGAGTCGGAGTTCTCACGGCCAGGACAGGTGGCCACAGCACTGACCTGACTTTACCAGCCCACTGGAAATTCACAGCCTAACAACTGCATAATTTTCAAAGCAACAAAGCATAAGAAATTTATATTCCCCAAACAATAACAATAAACATCGAAACCTGCTGCGCTCACCAGGTACCCAGGACTATTCTGAGCATTTCTCCTTTGAGTCACTCATTCCCGCCGCCCCTTCTGGGACACTGCTGCTGCCGTGGCTTCCAGGGGTGGACACAAGTCAGAGATCAGCTGACCACACCCCTGCAGGAGCCATGGCCAGCTCCTCTCCCCTGCTGGGGTACAGCCTGGCGAGAACAGGTGGAGGGCGTTCTGATAAAACCTGCTAAGCGGCCACTCTAATTTCAGGACCTGTCCCTGCAGTCACACCCACGCACATGCGCACATGGGAGCACCACAGTACCGGGGAGGGGAGAAGCCTGAGACAAACCACCTGCTGTTGAGTGGAGCTGGGTAACCCCTCGGGGCAGCCAGCCTCCCCTGCCCACTCCTGGCAGGGAAGGTCTCCCAGAGGGTGAGGGGCAGCCAGGCACCCCAGGCAGAATGGACAATCACATCCAAACGATCGCAGTCTCACACAGGCATCACCCATACGCGTGCCACGTGTGCCCGGGAAACGCCTACAGAGACCCAGAAACCACTAAGAGATGTGCTGTGGGGAGGAGGGATCCCCTCAGCCCCAGCCTCTGCACACTTCAAACCTCCTGCCAGGTGCTTGCTGTATCTTTCACCGAAAAGGATGAAACTATCTTACTAAACAGAGCATTTGGCAGGCCCAAGGGCATACCCACCCTGATCTCACAGCACGAATGCCAGCAATGCCAGGACACGGCTCTCAGGCACATCTCCGAGGAGCTCGCTGTGTGCTGAGGTGAAGGCTTTGCAAGCCTCAGGCACTGCGTGAGACCAGGTGAAACACCAGGGAGGTAAGAGCTGGGACCCAAGGAGGATGGCTCCTGGCCACCGTGGCTGCTGTGGCAGAGGGCCGGGCAGGGAAGTCCAGGCTGTCAGCGAGAGGCAGCCTGGATCCTTAGGGCTCACAGTGACCCTCGTGTTTGAAGCCCACCTACAGCTAGAGAGGTTAGTGTTTCCTGAGGATGCCTTTGATAAGATTTCATTCTGAGCACCTGCCGTGGACAAAGATGCTGGTCCTGGGCCCTGGTCAGCCCCTGCTGGCTCCCACGGAGACCCCGCCCTTCAAAATGAAGGAGAAGTGCGGACAGAAGTCCCCTCTTCCCCCTGGGGGGTTGCGGTACTTTCCCTGTCAGCAAATATGCACCCATCTCTTCTCGGGGTGACCTCTCGTGAAGTCACGAGAAGAACAAAGGGGGCTGGACCGAGGTGCTCACTCTCCAGATTCTGCCCTGGGATCAGAGATGACGTCCCATGACTCTGCTTAACCAGCGGGGGCAGGAGACAGCCACAGGATCTCAGCCTTGCAGGGCGTGAGAGCTATGTCCAGAAGCTGAGAAACTGAAACATCTTCCCATCCTTCTGCGGGGCACTGATCAAGCTAAACCTGGCAGGGCAGCATCCCGACTTGTGGGAACAGGGCCCAGGCCAGGCGGCTCCAAACGGCATGTTCCAGGCCACGCCCTTTGGTTAGTCCCGAGGAGGCAGCTGTGGGTGATGGTGGCCCTGCTCACCGCTTCCTGCCCCGCACACCCCTGCACCCCGCATGTGCGCACTCAGGCCCACTGTGGCTGCCAGGGGACCCCACGTCAGGAAGCCATTTTCACAGAGCCAGCACATGACCACCCAAACCCCAACTTTCCGTACCAAGTGAATCAGCTGCCAGAAAGCAAGAGGCTGGTGCACAGCAGATGGCCGGGGGGGAGAAAGGGTTCTGGACACACTTCTCTCCTCAGAAATGCCAGTGCCCAGCCAGCACAGCTCTTGCGCGTGGGCACAGCCACCGTTTCCACACAAATCAGCAAGCTGCTGCTCCACAGTGAGTTGAGAGTTTCATTCTAGGTTCACGGCGTAGGGCCTCCCACGTGAGGAAGCCCACAGGTGCCCCGTCTGTTGGTGCTGGGAGAGCGCAGGGATCCCTGCTCCGCCCCATGGTGGGAACTGTGGGCACAGGTTGGAAACTGCGGTTCCAGGGGCCCAGGTCTTACTTCTGGCTCGTATTATCCTTCATCCTCCTTGGGTGGGGGTGGAACCAAGCAACAGTGACTGGTGCTAAGAAGCCGCATGTGGCATCACATGGCAGCCCGAAAGGAGAGCACTGGGGGCTCACGGAAGGGAACTCTCTACACCTGCGAAAACACCTAGACTGACAGAAGAGCTGAATCTGACACCCACAACCTAGCCACAGTCTGTACTTAGAGTCAGACGGTTTATACTTAGCCCTTTGATACTGACTCTATGAATCACTATTCCAGGACAAACCATAAACCTGAAGCAAGTCACGCCCTCCCCCCACCTGCAGCGGAGCAGATCACAGAAGGCCGAGGGCTGTCGGTGACAGACATGGCTCGGGTAATGCCAGCCAGTGCAGCCTATTGAGCAGATGGTGAATCTCTTTAGAACTCTGCAAATGGACAGAATTTCCAAATGCTAAGCAGCCATGATGTCAACACTGCATTTTATTAAATCATAATCCTAAGGATTGAAGGCTGACGTGTAAAATGCTAGAAAAATCTGAAACCATGATGGGCAGGGGGATAAACTGAGAACTGAAACATGAACTAAACCCTAAAAATTACATAGCCTAGACCATGCAGCTCTCCTCTGCTTTCAAAGACCTGATGCACTGAGAGCAATTTTTGACTAAATGCTCTTTGCCAGCATAGCGAGCAATTCCTTCCTTCCTCCGTATGCATCTTCTTAAAAAATGTCTTAATCCCAAACTTTCCATTTTTCCAGAATTGAAAAGTCTATGACAAATCTTTTCTATACCTCAGACACCAACTTGTTATCCTAAAACTAATTAAAGAGTGGTTTAATAAAGGCTCCCTGATAGAATCTGAGTATCGATGTAAAGAAATTTTTTATTCTGTAATTTTTAGTTAAGCTGGCAAAGGATACATAAGTGTTTGCCATTTTATTATCTATAATTATTTGGATGTCTAAAATATATCATATGTTTGAAAACAGATTTCTCTTAATATATAATATGCTTATCTCAAAAACTTGAAAAACATGGATAAACAAAAATAAGAAATTAACACCCACCTGTCAGGTCCCCCCAAACTACCCACCCACATTTAATAAATACTTTGGCTGATATAAAACGGTGCATCGGCCGAAGTCTTTCCTCTCAGTCTACGGAGGATGAGTGGGACCGGCCTGCCGATCTCTGACCCCACGCAGCGATGGCAGCCCTCCTGTGACTGGTGCCCAGGGCAACGGAGATGCCGTTGGGGGGCTCACCAGGACAGGCGGAGGTCAGCATGGGCAGGGCACGCGCCTCCTCGCTGTGCTGCTGATAGCGACGCACAAATTCTTTTTGACTCTCAAGGATGCTAAAATCCGCAGCTATCGTCGTATCAAATACGTAGTGTACTCCTGTGGGAGAGAGGGGCACACTCAGCTTCTCGTCACATGAGATCTACTTCTAGACCCTACTAGAATCTAGATCTACTTCCTCCCTCTTACTCATTTTTGCTTTCTTATGTTTAAGAAACAAACTTAAAGAACAGATTCAATGGCATCTCTCCCCGAGATACTAAAATCAGTCTTGGTTCTTTCCTATCATTAATGGCATAATCTCAAGACAGTGTGTTTCATTTTTCCTTTTTTATGTTTTTGAGATAGCGTCTCACTCTGTCACCTGGGCTAGAGTGCCATGGCATCAGCCTAGCTCACAGCAACCTCAAACTCCTGGGCTCAAGTGATCCTCCTGCCTCAGCCTCCCGAGCAGCTGAGACTACAGGTGTGAGCCACCATGCCCAGCTCATTTTTTTCTATTTTTAGTAGAGACGGGGTCTCACTCTTGCTCAGGCTGGTCTCGAGCTCCTGAGCTCAAGCAATCCTCCCGCCTCAGCCTCCCAGTGTGTTCGGATTACAGGCGTGAGCCACTGCGCCTGGCCCATTTTTTTGTTTTAAAAAACAATAAGCATGTATCATTTTTCACAATAAAGTATGCATGTTGTCTCTCATTTCTCTTTCTCTCTACATCTGTTAATATAAACTCCTTATTGTACTCCACATAAATTAATGGACTATTATCAAGGTGCCCACAGCATTCCTCTCCAATTCACTGGCAAATGATGGTCCCTGACATCTTCAAAGTAAGTGGGTACAGTAGAAAGGCATAGCTTCATGATGGTCTCAATTTTTACAATGCTTTTTAACTAGCTATCTTTTTCTTAATGCACCTTTCTTAGTATTGGCCAATAAGCCCGAGGCAAATGTACCTTCGATGATTACGTTAGAGCCAGTGGAGAGCTCGCAAGGGCTACAGAGACCAAGTTTCCGGGCTGGGCTGGGCTGGGCCCGGTGTGAAGCTGTGCTCCCTGGCAAAAGCATGTCTCAGGAGGGTGAGGTCCAGGTGAGCACAACTGCCCTGGAAGAACTAAACAGCCGGCTGGAGGAGCTACACTGTCAGGAACTGCTGTCCATCCTGCCCCAGCTCCTTATATCCTTGGCTGTCACACCCACCTAGAGAGGAGTGTGGGTAGCTCACGATCCTCTGGAGCCCTCTCCTTTGTTGATGGGTGGGATGAACAGCAGGGGAACGGAGGCCAGGGAGGACCGTGACAGAGGAAGGCTTTGGCTCTGGACGGGATAGCGATGTGTTCTGACCCGAGGTTTTAGTGTTTTCTTCCACGTCTCTGTACCTTCAGTTCTTCTGTAGTTGTTACTTGCAATTAAGCATCAGTATTTTTGCACGGAGACAGTGAGGGAGGCAAGGGCTCAGACCTGAGCCAGCTCTGGCTCTTAATAGGTGGATGAAGTAAAGCGGTAGAGATACTCTGAACTGTCACCACCCAGGACACAGGTGGTGAATGCGAACAGTACCCTTCTCAGCACTGTGAGAAGCAAAGCACGTAGTTCTACTATGGTGTCAAATCTTTGAAAGATGTTGACTAAATAAAAACGTTTTTCCCCCTTCCACTCTTGGTCCTCTTTTTCTCTGCTGCTTTTTAGAAGGAATTGCTTCCATTTGCTGTTGGCTTCCACCTTCCACCTACAGCATCTGAGGTGCTCAATGCCTCCACTGCCCAGGTGCGGACCACATATGTCTCATGCCTTTGTGGCTGTGAACGCGCCTGGCGTCCTCACCTTTTCATAGATGGTCGGTTTGTTTTACTAATACATCTTTGAGCTCACCTTCAACATGAAATCACACTTACAAAGTGACCTTCACTGGAGAGTCTCAACACTGCACAAACATTGTTCACAGTCAAAGCCTGACATAACTAAGCCCTTTACAGCTACTGTGTAGACATGGAGTTGCCATCTTCAAGGAGTTTCCACTTGGAAACAAACAGCCATCCTCCAACTCAAAAACAGTTACTGTGTGATGTGATCAGGCGTGGCGCTAGGCTTTCGGGCAACAAAGGTGAGGGACACGATTCTTCCCTCAGTTTATAGGGGACTTCATTAAGTCGGAAGTCAACATTCCCCGCCTAGCTTTGCACCTCACACTTGACATATTCGAAAAAGCCCCAATCTGTTTTTCATCTAATTTTTTTCACTAAGTACACAGTTTCACAAACCAAAACCTCAGATTCCCCGTCTCTTCCCTACCTAACCAGCAAGTTCTGTTGTCTCTGAGTCAAGCCGTATCTAGAGTCAACCCACTTAGCTTCATCCCCATCGCTACCACTAACGCCAAACCCCATCACCCCTCACTGGGACCATTAATGGTTTCCTTGCTTCTACTTATAACAAAAAATTATAACAAAATAAATTAAACAAATAACTTTAAAATCCACAGTTGGTATAAATCTTAAAAGCAGCCAGTTATTTTTAAAAAGGAATGTCATAAAATTTAAAGTATTATCTTAAGATATAAGTTTCATTGTGGATATATTTTCTTTATTAATATGCAATATTCAGTTATATATCTACAAAAAAACTACCCCCAAATAAGGCCTTTCGCCTTGAGAAATATAGCACTCAACAACTTTGATCTTTGGTAAAATTAACCTTACCTGACGCGTTTTCAGTTTACAAGCAGGAAGAATGTTTAACAAGACCGCATCTGTAGCTGCGACTTAGTTCTTGCTGTTATGCGCAGATCGACCAGGCTCTGCAAAACTGCCACTCACCAAGAGTACCCAGGAACAAAAGGCCACAGACTGTTTCTCAGACTGAAAGACTGTCCCTGACGATGCTTATTCCAGGTGTCATTAGTTATTCCCAGTATAGTCACATCTTTAAAAATGCGTTGTGGACTAATAAAAACTCTTACTTGGCAACTCGCTTACACTCCCCTTTTCTGAGCATGCGTGTTGACTGCCACGCTAGGAGGGTGCCCAGGGGCCATAAAACACCACCGTGAGCAAACAGGCATCTTGGCCAAACTAGGGGGCAGTACCCACCTGACAAAAGCAGAAGGTACAGTAGCATTTTTCACCAATATTTTAGGCAGCATTATTCCAGTGCTGACATTTGAGTTCTTTGATCATATTCTTAAATCACCACCTTTCGTGCCGCATGTCAAGAAAATGAGCCATTCCCTTCCTGCTCTGTTCTTCAGAAACCTTCTTGGGAAACCGAACACCAGGTATTTCAGAAGTAACTCTCTGTCAAGTAAATGCCCTCTGTGGGCTGGGAGCCACCCGGAGGCCGCTGGGCCAGCGTGGGAGCCTCCCAGTGTCCCTGTCCACACTATCAGCAGGTGGTCACTTCCTGCTCCCGAAGGGGTCAAGGGGTCAGCCCCAGCTGTAAAACACCTATCTATGCACAGCAAAGGGGAAAGTGACATTCGCCTACCACTGACCAGAGGCTGGGTTTCATGACATAAGGGGCAAGGTCCTTTTATGTTCCTTGAGACTCTTCTGGGAGTTTATCCCGAACCCTTAAAATTGAACTTTAGAGATAAAAAGGGCACTTACAAACTCAAGTTATAAATCCACAAATTTATCAAAAGGCAACTTACCAAGACTTTTGAGGAAGCCACAGAGCCTTCTGGATGCATCACTTACACTGAGATTGAATTTAGCAGCAAAATAAGGCAAAGATTGAGGACACACAGACACTACCAGCACTTTGTGCTTTGAGGTATCACATTTCTAGAAGGAGAAACAGAACAATGTTATATATGCTGATTATACATGGAGTAAGAGTTAGACACCTTAATAAGAAACTCAGAACAATGTAATAGATGGTCTATACAGAGACTGATAAACCAGACAAACACTGGCAAATGTAATTAAGGAAAAAGGAGAAAAAATCAGGATTAAAAAATGAGACATCACTCTGGCAGGCTGACACGGGCAGATTATTTGAGCTCAGGAGTTCAAAACCAGCCTGAGCAAGAGCGAGACCCCATCTCTACTAAAAATAGAAAGAAATTAATCGGACAGCTAAAAATATATAGAAAAAATTAACCGGGCATGGTGGTGCATGCCTGTAGTCCCAGCTACTAAGGAGGCTGAGGCAGGAGGATCGCTTGAGCCCAGGAGTTTGAGGTTGCTGTGAGCTAGGCTGACGCCACAGCACTCTATCCCGGGCAACACAGTGAGACTCTGTCTCAAAAAAAAAAAAAAAAAAACAATGAGACATGAGCTGGGCATGGTGGTGGCACCTGTAGTCCCAGTTACTTGGGAGGCTGAGGCAGGAGGATCCCTTGAGTCCAGGAGTTTGAGGCTGTAGTGAGCTGTGATCGTGCCTGTGAATAGTCACTGCACTCCAAGCAGTACAATACAGAGACTCCATGTCAAAAGAGACAAGACTAGATCTAAGACAATTTTGTCAATTTTAAGAACATTATATTAATAAACGTAAATAACTGGAAGAAATGAGACCCAATGATAATGATAAGAATACACTCTAGGCCGGGCGCGGTGGCTCACGCCTGTAATCCTAGCACTCTGGGAGGCCAAGGCGGGCGGATCATTCTGAGCTCAGGAGTTCAAGACCAGCCTGAGCGAGAGCGAGACCCCGTCTCTACCAAAAATAGAAAGAAATTAATTGGACAGCTAAAAATATATAAAGAAAAAATTAGCCGGGCATGGTGGCGCATGCCTGTAGTCCCAGCTACTCGGGAGGCTGAGACAGTAGGACTGCTTAAGCCCAGGAGGTTGAGGTTGCTGTGAGCTAGGCTAACACCACGGCACTCGCCCCAGGCAAGAGAGTGAGACTCTGTCTCAAACAAAAAAAAAAAGGATACACTCTAAAATAGTGTCCAGAGAGATGCCTTCTAAAGTCATCGGGCCCAGAACATTTTAGTGCCAAATTTTTAAGGAGTGAATAATTCCCATCCTCAAACTGTTGTATCTATTGATGAAGAAAGAATGGAAGATGCTGGAGCAACTGGCTTGTTCAAATGGAAAGGACCATATTCAAATCTCACACCACACTAAAACATAAATTGTAGACTGGACAAGCAGCATAAGATGTAATATAAATTGTCAATAAACATCATCTAAGACCTCCAGCTCTCTAATAAGCAGGAAAATGCAAATGAGATCATTTTCTACCCACTGGATTAGGAAATAATTGTGACTCTTGGTGTGGAGTGTGGTCAGGGTAGCGAGACACAGCTACCTGCCTGTATCGCTTGTGGGAGCACAAAGCGACAAAGGCACGTTCAGGGCATGTTGGCAAAAACTATCGATGTTACAGGGTTTAAAGTCGCTAGTAGTCCCGAAGAGTGCCCCAGAGGAAACCAAGCTGTATCATGATGGACTCAAGTCTGTTCAACATAGTAAAATGGCTAAAGCCATTCTGTCCCCTGAAAGGCCAAGGATGAGCACATCGGGACAGGGCTGCCGGGGGAGGGGGTGTCTCCTGGTTCAGACCATCCTAATGGGCAGCCCGCTGCTTGCTCATGGGTCCCCCCAGGCACCCGCATGCCAGGAAGGGTGCCCCCAGACACAATTAAGGCTAACAACAGAAAGACATGTATTTCTGTCTCAAACTGCAGCCCAAATGGTGCTGGAAAACTTGTCCAGGAGGACGTCACGGGGTAAGTAGTGAACACTGAAGCCTGCCTGGCTCTGTTCCCTGTGCTGTGACGTTCCCATCAGCCAACGTCTTGAGGTGCCCATACCAACCGTGGAACCTGACACAGGGATCAGGGCACCGATGCCTGGGCAAAGCACGATGCCCTCGCTTCCTGCGGGGGTTGGGGAGAGTACTGAAAATGAAGTGCTTTACAGTCTCACCTGCCTTGTCTTTCCTTTCTTTCCCTTTCATCTGTCTCACTGAGACAGGTGACACCGGGTGGTTCCCTGCAGAAGGCCTGCAGGGACAAGCTGGAAGGAGAAGGCTCGGATGACACTTTCCTGAAGAGTCTTCGCCTGGCCCATTAGAACACACCCCCATCTCTGAAAATGTGCTCTGGAGGTAGAATACCACAGCTGGGGCACCGTGCCACCCACGTGACCTGGGCCACGCTACCTGCCCTCGCCAGGCGGAGGCCTCCCCTTAAGCCACAGGAGCCTGATGGGTGGTGCCAGCCCCCACCACTGCCTGAGTGTCGGCAAGGGAGCGTGAATCTTTGCAGGGATTTTGTTCTTGAAGGAGGAGCTTGAGAGAAGGTTAACTACTGTGCAGGATGTCCTGATGCAGGGGAAAGGGCGTAATGTCGTGCTGATGTCTGAGCAGAGGCTTCCATGCCCATGAGGAACACGGGCCTCACCTGGACCTCTACCTGCCTCCCCCAGTTCAGATCCCCAAAATCAGCAAGTGCCATGGACGTACCTTATTAAGGTTCAGAACACGGAAGAAGTCCTTGGCATTCTGCCGGGAAAGCTGGACTCCCTCCTCTGTAGTCAGGCAGCTGTCACATGCCAGGCAGTCACTCAGAAATATCTTGGCATCGGCCAATTTATGGAATTCTCCCTTCTACAAAAGAAAGATGGCGGGCGTGATTCTTCAACACTCTTCAGTGTGCTTCTACAGGGAGGTGATGCCAATACGAATCTCACACTAACACTGGAGACAATACCAGGGGCCAGGCCTGGTGCTCAAGGGGCTGGAGGGAGACAGCATCTGCCTCTGAACAGCTCCAGGTGACAGAGGAACCAGAGCATGAGACCCAGCCCACGAAGACACCAGGAAGTCATGCAGATGACAATCAAGAGTGGAACCTGGCCCTCCCCACCTACCCCTTCAGTGCCTGTGACTTGGCCCTGACTGTTCCTCTAGCTCCCCATGCCCAGAGCTCACCCAGCCCCACACTCCCCACAGGTGGTGCCCACAGCCCTGGCCTCTCCCTCAAGGCTCAGAACTTTACAGCCCAGTACTGGCTCCCAGTTTCCACTGGGATGTGCAACAGGGTCCTCAAACCACCCAAGACTGAAATGTGGATGCTCAAATCTGCCCCTGCCCCACCTGTGTCAATAAGAGTGACTCTGCTCACTTGGCCACCGAGACTACAGAACCTTGGCATCCAGCCTTGAACCCCCACTCTCTCCTTTGTGACTGGCCTGCACCCCCAGAGACCCATTAACACATAAACCACATCTTTGCTCTGCTCGGAGCCCTCGACATGGCAGCCCCTCAACCTGGCCAGTGCCCCGCTCTGCTCCCACCCCTCACTGCCTCCTTGGTTCCCACACATGCAGCCACACCAGTCCTTGCTATTCCTGCCACCCCGGAGGGCCCCAGGCTCACCCCTCGAGTGCCTTCAGCAGAGATGTCCCAACACCTGCCAAAGAAGCACCATCCCTCACCTGTCTGTGCCCTCCCTCCTGGCGTAAGAACCACGAGGCTGTGAACTCTGTCCTGTTCGCATCTGCTCCCCAGCACCCTCTAGGTACTGCACACAGAAGATGTGCAGCAAACAAACACCTGGTGGATGAAACTATCAAGATTCTGAAGCTTACTAGAGCCATTTCAACAAATTTATGAAGACTCCTCAGACAGCCTGTGTGTTTGTTTTTCTTTAAAACATGATTTGACAGGAGACAGCTCTGGACATGCCCCTTCCTTCCACCGTGCACTCAGAACAGGAGCTCAGGCTGTCACCTCTGTCTCCCCCCACCCCCAGACATGACCCAATGTCCCTGAGCAGGCTGTTTTCCCTGGGATCTTGTTCTGTTACAGATGGGGACATAAATGGTCTGCACAAGGCCCAAGAGTCTGCACTTCAAACAAGCTCCCAAATGGGGTTGGAGCTGCCACTCCTCGGGTGTGGTGCCTCCTAGAGACTGTGGAGCTGCACTGAGAGTCTGCCTCTGTCCCTATCAAGGTGCCCACAACCACACCGCACCACCTCACTCAGCAGTGCCTCTTCCCAGCCTCACTATGGGGCATGCTGTGCACAACCCAGTCCTTCTGCACGTCTTCACAGCTCAGGTCCAGGTCCAGCTCCTTTCCACCCCTCCTGTTGCTTCCTCCTGCCTCCTAAACTCACGTTCTCTGCAGAAACACTCTTCCCTTTTATCCAGCCCATCGGCCTCACTATTCCTGAGCAGCACCTGCCGCCCCTGCTAGCCGTGCTTCCTGCTCTCCTCGCCGAAACTCCAGACCAACATCCTACAGAAGGATCAGTGTCCACGGAGCTAAAACTATACTCACCTGTGTCATGCCCTCTTTTCTGCTTCTGCACCCGGCTGGCTCACTCAGGCCCTGTCACCCTCTGCCCCGGCCCTCAAAGCTGCCTCCCAAGTGGCTTCCTTCGATTCTCCCCCTACTCCAGCCAGCTCAAGTCTGTTGCCTCTGTCACTTGCCCTAAAGCACACACCTGAGTCGTTCCCCACACCCGGACAGCCACCACAGCTCTTCACTGCCATCGACCCGGCGAGAGCCACTGCTCCTCCTCAGATCACATCTGTCCACACCCTCCCTGTGCCTGGCGTGCCAATGCCCCAGCCCTGCACTCCCACCACCCCTCAGGGCCCCCTCCACTAACCCTTCCCCACCTCCTGTCACCCTAACCACCACCCTGGCGGGGCGCCTGCTTGGTTATCTCATCCTCTCCACAGCCCTGGGAGGGAAGGGCTCAACTCTCCCCGTCACTGATAAGGAAACAGGGGCCCACAGGGCTTAGGTATCTGTCCAGGGTGATGCATCCAGAAGGCAAGTGTGGGAGGGGCCCCGGCCTGGCTGCTCTGGAGCACTGGCCCCGACTGGCTCCCCACCTCTCTTCTGCCTGTGGCCAGCTCTCCGGGTGCTTGTCTCAGCCCCTGCTGCTCCCTGAGGCCTACAGTCTCCACAGAGCCGAGCTGACGCACGGGGGCACCGGCTACATCAAACGCCACATGAAGACGACTAAACTTAAAGGGAAAATCTGTTACCTGCCCCTCCCATGGTGCAATTCTCCACTTACAAAATTGGTACCAGTGGTTTCTAAGGAAAGAAGTGACCTCAACCTCTCCCCACCACATCCTTTTCTTGGTAAAACGGGGCTAACGGTAGGGCTTTTCTGAAATGCTCATTCTGAGCATAAAATCACACTGCACTTTCGTCAGCGCCAGACTCAGAGTACACACCCAATAAACACAAACCATCCCTATTAGCTAAGGAGAATTTAAAAACAAGAACTGAATTAGAATAAAAACAGTTAGAAAATAAACTTACAGAATCATAAAATTTTCAGTTACTATATAAGATACCTATCTCAATCCCCATTTCACAAAATGGAACTTTCCACTACATGCTTAAGTGTGAGTATCACACCACAGTTCCTTTGCTCCCAATGCAGTGTGCCCTGGCGCAGTGCGTTCCGAGACAGGCCTGTGATGGCACTGGACGGTCCCGCACGACCTTCAGCCCTTTGGGCTTCCTGCTGTCTTCCTCAGAGCGCTAGCATGCACAGCAACCAGAGTCCCCAGAGAGAAAAAGACAGCAGTGGCCGTTTCCTCTAGGCTGATACAAAACTGAAGCGTCTACTTGCCTCTCCATTTTCCAGGGCGGGACTCGGTGCCTCCTCCAACACATTCTCTTGGTCATCGGTTTTTGTTTTTTTAATACATTCCTTAAAAAGACAAGGAAACGTTATTAAAGAACAACTTTTAATCCCTCTCTATTTAAAAAATGTACATACTCTGACCGATTAACCACATGGCTAGAAACCTTTTCTACAGAAACACAAGCATATGTACTTAAGGACACAGACACGCGTCTATAAGGCTACTGTCTGCAGAAACGGAAAGCTAAAAGCAGCGCGGCCTTCCACCAACAGGTTACCGGGCGTCTGACTTACCTGGACACAGGGCTACTTAGAATGTGATGCAGCTACCACAAAGAATGAACTAGAACATTAGGAAATGCTCTGAAAAGATGTCTCCCATAGAGTGTTACGTAAAAACCAGCAAGCCACAGACCGGTATTTACGATATACCACAATTTCTGCAGTAACGAGCGCCCACGCGTGCCTTGCAAGGCTGCGCTGCCACGTCCAGGGACAGGCGTGGGGCCGCCGGCGCCCCCGCGGCCCGTCCTGCTCGCCCCCACTCTCCGCTGGCAGGAAAACTGCTGGAGCCAGTTCGCGTCAGAGCGGCGTTTCCCGCGCACTGTGACGGCCCGGCCCGGTAACGGATGTGTTTCCTGTGTTTCTAAATGTTTCGGTTTTCGAGGCGTCGTGAAGGCGCACGAAAAAAGGACAAGCGCGGTGCGAAACGCGAAGCCCAGACGCCGCTCGAGCCGCGCGGCCCGGTTCTCCCGGGAGCGGCCCTGCCCCTCGCGGCCCGCGGCCCGCCCCTCCGCCGGAACCCTGGGCTTCTGGCCCAGGGAACGCCGACCCCCTGCCCCGGCCGCACCGCGGCGCGCGGCGCCCACCTTCCGCGTGCAGTGCTCACACTTCATCTGGAGCTGGCGGGCGCGACGCCGCCGCCGGGCCTAACGAGACCACCGGAAGACGTGAACCCTACGGCCCGCCGCCCACCGCCCTTTGTTGTCCTCCCCGGGCCCCCTGGCGCGGACCCACCCCCGACTGCTGAGATCGCCCAATGAGAGCGCCGGGATAGAGCAAGCCACACCCCCAAGCCAATAAGAGCTTGCAGAGACCAGTACGACCCACCAGCTCTGTCTAAGCCAATGAGAGCGCCGGGAAGAAGCGAGCCCGGGGCCGGAACCAATCGAAGTGCGCGGGGCGGAGCGCGGCCGGTCCTGGGGCTACAGTCCCGCGCCGCGGGGCCCGGGGAAGGTCCTCGCGCCGGTTGTCGCTTCGCGCGGGTCAGACGGCGGCGACTAACGAGGGAGCTGGGGAGCGCGCGGGCTGTCCCGCGGGGACGAGCCGGGGCGGTTCCGGGGCGCTGGGCCCGGCAGGCACAGAGCCGCCATTGCCCCCTCGTGGCGAGTCACGTAGGCCCGGCGAGGCGACATCACGCATGCGCGACGCGCTCTGCGGGTCCGCGCGGCCGGAGCCGAGAGCACGTGGGCGGACTTCGCGGGGCGCCGTTCGGGCGCGCGCGCGCGCTCCGGGCTAGGTTCCACTCATAAAGCGAAAATAATTATCGTTCCTCCCAGGGAGTAATACCAGCTAATAAAAACTACTGATGTCACGTGCAGGGTTATAGTGGAAATGTGGGACTCCGACCGCTAAGCGTGTTACCAAGTCCGCGCATGCGCACTGTGGGAACCGAGGCCGCGCCTCGGGGTCGGCGTGACGGGACGGACCGCGCGTGGGACCTTCGCGCCGGCGGGAAAAAGGACCTGGATCACACCCGTCTGTGCTCTCCTCACCTCTGGGGGGCATGGGAGGCAAAGAAATATTTAAGGCTATTCCAGTCCTAGAAAGCCCACTGGAATGTTCTAATCTTTTTCTATTGAAATATTTTATTGATAGAGTTTTCATACAGCTTTTTACAAACAAACCAATTCCGCTGCCCCCCACCTTCCGTGGAAAAACTGTCTTCCACGAAGCCGGTCTCTGGTGCCAAAAAGGCTGGGGACCGCTGCGCTGGATTATGCAAATTCACGTCAGCGCCTGTCAGAAAACGTCTTTCAACTTTCAGCATGAATAAGAGGATAATTTTAGGTGGTCATTTGTACACACTTTTTGTCAATGTTTTTAAAACATAACCTCAATATTATTATCATGCTTGAAAAAAAGAGCAAATTACAATCACTTAATTTTATCAAATATCCAGTCAGTAGTCCAGATTTCCCCAATTGTCTCATAATTTTTTCACAGTTTATTTAAACCAGGAACTAAATAAAGGCCAATATATTCTACTAGTCTACATTACAATTGGTTTATATGTTTAAGTCTCTCTTTAAAAAAAACTTTCGATTTTGACATAACTTGAGGCGCGGAAGTTCCAAAGACAATTCCCGGAATTAATGTTTTTGTTCTTGTTTTTTAATTTGTAGGTTCCATCTACATCTCTCTCTATTTGTCCTTGTATTTGCCTGGAGTGTTTCCCACAATTCTACCTATATTGCTGGGGAATCCTTTGGTCTATCCTTGTCTTCTGAATTTCCAGTAAATGGGTTGTTAGATCACTCTGGAGGGTTGATCTCGTTCAGGTTAAATTTTTTCTGGCAAAACTACTTCATAGATGGTGTTGAGTACTTCCAATATCTAACTGTTCTTTTTATGATGCTAATTAGCGGACATTAATGTAATTGCATTGGTCCATTAATTCATTAGGGTGATTTTTTTTTTTTTTTGAGACAGAGTCTCACTCCATTGCCTGGGCTAGAGTGCTGTGGCATCAGCCTAGCTCACAGCAACCTCAAACTCCTGGGTTCAAGCAATCCTCCTGCCTCAGCCTCCCAAGTAGCTGGGACTACAGACATGCACCACCATGCCCGACTGATTTTTTTCTACATAGATTTTTAGTTGTCCAAGTAATTTCTTTCTATTTTTAGTAGAGACGGGGTCTCGCTCTTGCTCAGGCTGGTGTCGAACACCTGAGCTCAAACGATCCACCTGCCTCGGCCTCCCAGAGTGCTAGGATTACAGGCGTGAGCCACCACGCCCGACCGGTGATTTTCTTTTTTTAAGAGATGGGGTCTTGCTCTGTCACCCAGGCTGCAGTGCAGTGGCAACATCATAGTTCACTACAGCCTCCAACTCCTGGGCCCAAGCCGTCCTCCCACCTCCTCAGCCTCCCAAATTGCTGGGATTACAGGTGTCAGCCACGTACCCGGGCTCTTTAGTGTGATGTTTTAATCCTACAATTTCTTCTTCATTTATTATTGAGAATATTTGCACAATGAGAAAACTCCCCTCACCCACTATTTGGTTACTCTGTTGTAAACTTTATAAAGAAAGGCAGGATAAATGCTTAATTATTTCCCTTTATTAACCAGTCAAAAAACTCGAGTTTGGTTTGTCACCATCCTTCAAAACTGAACAAAGAGTTAAAATTACATCATCATGAATTACAGGTTGAAACACCTTATGATTTTCAATTCACTGAATTGTTCCTATTGATGTGGAAACCTTATTTTTTTTTTAATTTCAGAATATTATGGGGGTACAAACGTTTTCATTACATAAATTGCTTTTGTATAGTTTGAGTCAAAGTTATTGTACCCGTTAGGTGTGAATTTACCCAACACCTCCTCCCTCCTCCCATCTGCTTGATTTCCAGTGAGTGTTATTTCCATATGTGCACGTAAGTGTTGATAGATTAGTTCCAATTTAATGGTGAGTATATGTGGTATTTGTTTTCCCATTTTTGTGACACTTCACTTAAAAGAATGGTTTCCAGTTCCATCTACGTTAATACAAGAGGTATTAGTTCACCATTTTTTATGGCTGAGTAGTACTCCATGGTGTACATATACCACATTTTATTAATCCACTGATGTGCTGATGGGCACTTGGGTTGTTTCCACATCTTTGAAATTGTGAATTGTGCTGCTATAAACATTCAGGAGTAGGGGTCTTTTTTATAAAATGTCCTTTTTTTTTTTTAGTAAATATTTAGTAGTGGGATTGCTGGATCAAATGGGAAGTCTACTTTTAGTTCTTTGAGGTATCTCCATACAACTTTACATAGAGGTTGTACTAGTTTGCAGTCCCACCAACAGTGTATAAGTGTTCTTATCTCTCTGCATCCACGCCAGCATTTGTTGTTTTCGGACTTTTTCATAAAAGCCATTCTAACAGGAATTAGGTGATATCTCATTGTGGTTTTGATTTGCATTTCCCTGATGATTAGAGATGTTGAGAATTTTTTCATATGTTTGTTGGCCATTAGGCTATCTTCTTTTGAAGAATTTCTTTTCACGTCTTTTGCCCACTTTTTAATGGGGTTCTTTGATTTTTTTTCTTGCTGAATTGCTTCTTTGTAGATTCTAGTTGTCAGCCATTTATTGGATGTATAGCATGCAAATATTTTCTCCCATTCTGTAGGCTGTCAGTTCACTCTATTGCTTCCTTGGCTGTGCAGAAGTTTTTTTATTTGATCAGGTCTCATTTATTGATTTTGTTGTTGCTGTGACTGCTTTTGGGGTCTTCATAAACTCTTTGCCTAGGCTGATGTCTGTAAGAGTTTTTCCAACATTTCCTTCTAGAGTTCTTATAGTTTCATGCCTTAGATTTAAGTCTGTTATCCATTGTGAACTAATTTTTGTGAGTGGTGAGAGGTGCAGATACTCTTTCAGTCTCTACATGTGGCTATCCAATTTCCCCAGCACCATTTATTGAATAGTGATTCTTTTCCCCAGCGTATGTTTTTGTCTCCTTTGTCAAATATTAGATGGCCATATGAGGATGGTTTTATACCTGGGTTCTCTGTTCTGATCCATTGGTCTATGTCTCTGTTCTTGTGTCAGTACCATGCTATTTGGGTTACTGTAACCTTATAATATATCTTGAAGTCTGGTAAATGGATGCCTCCCAATTTGTTCTTTTTGCTTAAGGTTATTTTGGCTATAGGGGGTCTTTTCTGGTTCCATACGAAGTGTAGAATTATTTTTTTCTAGATCTGTGAAAAATGACATTGGTATTGTAATGGGAATTGCATTGATTCTATAAATCACTTTGGGTAGTACAGTCATTTTACCAGTGTTGATTCTGCCAATCCATGAGCATGATATGTTTTTCCATTTGTTTGTGTCATCTGTGATTCCTTACCTCAGTGTTTCCTAGTTCTCCCTGCAGAGGTCTTTCACCTCCTTGGTTAATATATTCCTGGGTATTTTACTTTCTTTGTTGCTATTGTGAAAGGTATTGAGTCTTTGATTTGATTTTCAGGTTGACTGTTGTCGAAGTATAGAAATGCTATTGATCTATTTACATTGATTTTATAACCTGAGACTTTGCTGAATTTATTTATCAATTCCAAGAGTCTGCTGGCAGAATCTTTGGGGTTTTCTACATAAGATCATATCATTAGCAAAGAGCAATAGTTTGACCTATTCCTTCCCCTTTTGGATACCCTTGATTCCCTTTTCTTGCCTGATCACTCTGGTTAGGACTTCCAGCACTATATTGAATGGAACTGGTGACAGTGGGCAACCTTATCTGGTTCTAGTTCTAAGCAGGAATACTCTCAATTTTTCCCCATTCAGTATGATGTTGGCTGTGGATCTGTCATATATGGATTTTGTAATTTTGAGGTATGTTCCATTTATGCCTACTTTGTTAAGAGTTCTTACCATAAAAGGGTGCTGAATTTTGTCAAATGCTTTTTCTGTGTCTATTGAGAGGATCATGGTCTTCGTTTTTGCTTCTATTTATGTGGTGAATCACATTTATAGATTTGCATATGTTGAACCATCCTTGCATCTCTGGGATGAAACGAACCTGGTTGTGGTGGATTATTTTTTTGATGTGCAGCTGAATTCGGTTTGCTAGGATTTTATTGAGAATTTTTGCATCTATATTCATAAGGGATATTGGTCTGTCGTTTTCTTTTTTGTCGTATCCTTTCCCGGCTTTGGTATCAAGATGATATTGGCTTCATAGAATGAGTTGGGGAGGATTCCTTCCTTCTCAATGTTATGAAATAATTTCTGCAGTATAGGTACCAGTTCTTCTTTGTATGTCTGGTAAAATTCGGCTGTGAAACCATCTAGCCTGGGACTTTTTTTTTGTGGCAAGGTGTTTTATTGCTGCCTCAATTTTGTTACTTGATATTGGTCTCTTCAGGAGTTCTATTTCTTCCTGATTGAGCCTAGGGAGGTTGTGTGTTTCCAAGAATTTGTCCATTTCCTTGACTTTTTCAAGTTTATGTGCATAGAGATTTTAATAGTATTCAGAGATATTTTGTATTTCTGTGGTATCAGTTGTAATATTTCCTTTTTCATTTCTGACTGAGCTTATTAGGGTCCTTTCTTTTCTGTTTTAGTTATTCTAGCAAGAGGCCTGTTGATTTTGTTTATCTTTTCAATGAACCAACTTTTTGTTTTATTAATCTACTGTATAAATCTTTTGGAATCTATTTCGTTTAGCTCTGCTCTGACCTTAGTTATTTCTTTTCTTCAGCTGGGTGTAGGATTGGTTTGCTTTTCCAGTTCCTTGAGATGATTCATCAGCTATGTGACTCCTAAGTAGCAATTATAGGAAAGCAAACTAGGGGACAATGGCTGGTTTTTATATATATATATATATATATATATATATATATATATATATATATATACACACACACATATATATATATATACACACATACATACATATATATATATACACACACACATATATATATTTTAACTATGCCTATACCTTTGCAGAATTCAGGCTCCTACCACAGTTCCACCTGTGACCTTTTATTAATTTTATAAAGGGGCTGGCCCTATGGTAGTGAGTTATCAGAACTTATTAACATTAGTGTCGCTAAAGTTGGTATTCAACCCCCCATTGCTAAATTTGACTGGCTTTAAATAAAAATTTATAAAGGGTGGTTTTGAAAAGACAAAATAGATTGTGAATTTACACTGGTACTTCTAATTCAAATCCAGGAATACGGGGTTCTTATTTAACCTTGTTGATCTTACGTGTGTGACTCTTGTGAACTAAAATAAAATCTTAAGCCCCCACCCCAAGCCAACTGAATGGACCCCCTCTCTTGGCTAAGGGGACCTCCCCAAAAAAACCTTAAAGTTGAATTGCTGGCCATAAGGAGAAGGGAGGTCGGACACACCTAGTTACACCCTGTCGCTTTTGGAGTTACTGTTTTTAACAATAAAATGCAAAATCATTAACCAGCATAAGGCCATGTAAGGCAGAGGTTAAATCACACCTGTAGGTCATCAATTTACTTAACACATCACTTGAGTCTGGGTATGTGTCCAGTGGCTCGTCTCTGATTAACAGACTTCCTTATGTTAACATAGAACATTCTAAGCCTTTACATAAAGCTTCATTTCTTCAACCAATAACAAATAAAAAAACTTTAAACCCACCTATAACCTGTCCCCCCCCTGCTTCGAGATGTCCTGCTGTTTTCGGCCAAACCAATGTATGCTTTATATGTATTACTTTACCGACTTTATGTGTTAATTCCGGTTTCCCCGAAATGTATAAAATCAAATTGTAATCCAACCACAGTCAGACCACTTGCCCAGGGCCTCTTTGCCGTGGCTGACAATAAACCACAGAAAATTATTTTACAGAATTTGGGTTCTTTTCCATTGACAGTCCTTTCTCCCCTGCTGCAATTCCTGGTTCCCAGGAGCACCTACATAATTACTCATTTGCATTCTCTCACATTACTCTGACAGTGTCTCACACTAACAATGCCTACGCTACTAACCACAAAAACATGGGCTGGACGCGGGGCTCTACCCGGGAGGCCGAGGCGGGAGGATCCTGGAGCCCAGGAGTTCGAGGCTGCAGCAGCTGTGAACGCACCGCTGCGCTCCAGTCTGGGCCAGAGTAGGACGCTGCCTCAAAAAAACCCCAAATTTACAGTTTTTACCATGAAGTTGCCGTGTATCTTTTGTTAGATTAACCCGAGGCGCTCCGTATCTCTGGGGGTTCCGAGGTGGCTTTCACTCCTCTCCGCGACCCAGGGCTGCCCCGCAGCGACGCAGAAATTATAAACATCGGACATACCGGGCGTTAGCCGGAGCCCCGCCCTGTCCCGGAAGTCACCCCCGCCCCGCTCCGGAAGTCGGCCTCGATTCCGGAAGTCCGCTCCGTCCGGTCCCGATCCCGGAAGGCCGCGCCGCCCCGAGTCCGTCGGTTCGTGTCCCTCGGCCTCCGCGCGGGCTCGTCGCTCGGTAGGCGGGGGCGGGCGGCCGCGCGTGTCCTGCAGTCACGTCGCTGTGACCGCGCGGTGCAGCCGCGGGGAGCCGGGCGTCAGCCGGAGGCTGGGCTCCGCCGCCGGGCCCGTCTGCCACCCGGCTGTCGTGTGGCCGGCGGCGCACACGGGCCTCGGTGTCGGGGCCGTCGCAGGGGGGGCGCCGTGGCCCGGGCAGAGGCGCGTGGTCGGTGCGCGCGCATATGCGTGCACGCGTGTATGTGTGCATACGCGTGTTTGTGCGTGCATGTGTGTGCACGCGTGTTGCGGGGGTGCAGGCACGTTTTTGGAGCCTCGTCGGTAACTGAGGCCAGGAGGGAGGTGATTTAGGATCCGTTTGTGTGATTTGAATCCAGTATTTAATGTGAGGAATTTGATTTGACTCTGCAGGGAAGTGTCTGAGAAACTTCCCAGAGCTGGTTCCGGGAGCCAGCGTTTTGAGCGCATTGACAGTGTGCCGGGCTGTTGTAGCCCCGGCAGAGCGCTGGGGAAGATTAGCCTTTGGTGACCCGCTGATTCCAGCGGTGCCTTCGGACCCTCCGCGGAGTAGTCTGGAGTTTCAGCAGCGGCAGGACAGCGGAGACAGAGCTGGCTTTCTCAGTCCTCCCAGGGTGGACTCAAGCCACGACGAGACCTTCAGTTCCCCTTCTTGGTGGAGGCCAGCACAGGGGAGAGCTGGGATTCTGGGAGGGTGCCGGAAGCTTGAGGGCTGCTGGGGCCTAACGGCTCCTTGAGACTTAGTTTCCAGGTACAGTGGCCCGTGGGGATCAGGCTGACACTCAAGTGTTTGTGGGGGAAGTAGCCCCAGAGCAATGTAATTGTGAGAAGAGGGCCTTCCTCGCGGAGGAAGTGAAGTCCCCAGGGGATAAAGTGACTTGCCTGACTGCAGAGACCAAGTCAGGCAGGCTGACAGTGTGTGCGCCTGCAGGCGCCTTTGCTGGCAGGTCTGCACCTGGCCTCCTGTCTGCGCCTGATGAGGTGGGTGCTTACCTGTGTGCAGCGGCTCGAGGTGTCTAGCTGTGTCTGTTCTTCCCCAGACCCCGTCTCCTGTACGGTGGTGCCTGCACGTTCTGGGGATGTACATGCAGGTGGAGATGCGCACCAGCTCCCACCTCCATCTGAAGAGGGCTCCTGGCATCCGGTCCTGGTCCCTGCTGGTTGGTAAGGCTTCCACATTTGTCCTTCAAACAGAAAGCCTGGCCGGGCGTGGTGGTGGCGCCTGTAGTCCCAGCTACTCAGGAGGCTGAGGCAGGAGGATCGATTGAGCCCGGGAGTCTGAGGCTGCAGTGAGCGGTGATGAGGCCACTGCACTCCACCCTAGGTGACAGAGTGAGACGCCATCTCCAAAAAAAAAAAAATACTGGAAAGCCTAATTATAAAAAAGGATGAAAATGAAATGAGGTATATTTCCTCTTTTGTTCTGTTACCCTGAAATAAAGCAATTATTGTGTTTCTTTGTATCCATTTAGATTTTATCCTATGTACATGGTTTTACAGGTAATGCATATCTAGTTTGTATTTTTTGTCACTAACATCTTTTCACTAACACTTTGGGTTAGTTAGTTGGGTGGGTTTTCTGAGTCACTGCATTTTCCTTTGTACTTGCTTTGACCCCTGTGTTGGGCCACTGGGACTTCCCCCTTTTTCTCTCCTCTGTCCCCTTCCCCTGCCCAGCTGGAGGGTCCTGGGCTCTCAGGGCGGCTACGCTTGTGTTGGCTGGGCTGGTCACTGTGTGAGGAGAGGTGCTGGCCATGCCTTCTCTGTGACCCATCGTTCCCCAGACACGCATGTGGCTTCCTGTGTGTTTTGCTTCGTGTGCTGTGCCGTGAGTCTCATGTACAGTCTTGTTTCCATTCCTCACCACGTGCTGCCCTGGCATCACCTTGACAGGCTCCCTCCTGACTCCCCAGGCAGTTCCACATGTGTATACTGTGTGTGTGTGTGTGTGTGTGTGTGTAAGTGTAAGAGATGGGGTCTTGCTATGTTGCTCAGGCTGAACTCCTGGGCTCAAGCAATCGATCCTCCCACATCGGCCTCCCTGAGTAGTCGCCGCGCCTGGCTGTGCTGTGTTTTTGAACCAGCTGTTTGGCTGTTTCCCCCACTCTAAACCTGGTGGTCTCTACCCTGAGCCCCAGTCCACAGCCATTCCTGCAATGGGAAGGGGCTGCAGCTCCCAGGAGCCCACTGCACCGGGAGGACTCAGGGAAGGACTTTCTTTCTCTCTGCAGGAATCTTGTCCATCGGCCTGGCAGCTGCCTACTACAGTGGAGGTAAAACCCCTGCCCAGCTTTCTCAGCTGTTGGAAAAACTGCCGTTCGCGATGGGTCATGGCGTGACCTTTGGGGACTCTGGCACCTCTGCCTCGAGACTGTTGGTGGGCAGGGCAGCATCTCCCTGTGTAGGCGTGCTCTTCCAAACGCACCTTCCCACCCAGCCTGCATTCACTTCTCATGTCTCAGGCATTTTCAAATGTCATAAAATACTCCTTGAAAGAGGCTCCTTAGCGCAAGCCTGAGGTCCTGCTGCAGGGGTGTGCCTGTGCCACGCTGCCCACCTCTCCCCCGTCACTGCCCTGCTGAGATGGGCAGAGGCCGTGTGTACCCCTGCCTGCCTCAGGTGGGCTCCCGGGGGCGGAGCTGGACGGGGCATGTCCCATGTGGGTCCTGAGGGACCAAGGCAGGGCCAGCAGCACAGGCGGCTGCCTGGGGTCCCTGTAGGTGTGGCAGACCCCCCCCACCCCCCACCACCACATGCCTCTCCTGGCCTCACAACGGCATCTAGGGGAAGGCTGTGCTGGGGGGGCCCTGGTGGACATGTTGCCTGGGCCCCTGCTGCACTCATGGCCGGCGCCCTGTGTGTGCTCCAGACAGTCTGGGCTGGAAGCTGTTCTACGTCACCGGCTGTCTGTTCGTGGCTGTGCAGAACCTGGAGGATTGGGAGGTGAGGCCTGGTGCAGGTGGGGAGAGCGGCCAGCGGGGAGGCGCTCCTGGGTCTCCCTGCAGGGGGGATCGAAGCAGGAAGAGGGCTCCAGGCAGCTTAAGGCCTCCTCCCCACTCTGAAGCAGTCCTAGCTTCACGGTTTCCGTTTAGTGGGACTTGGCCCCTGGATACTGCCTCTGACCATTCTTGGGCCAAGGCATCTCCTGAAGGTGTTTTTGTCCTAGAAGCTCCCGATGACTGTTTTCCACCAGAATTCTTCATTCCTGGAGCTGCTGGGTGCAGAGGGGGTGTGTCTGCCGGCCCCGCCCCACTCTTGGTGCCCCCATGAGACTCTACCCTCCACTTCCTTGCTGGATGGCTGGGCCGCTGTCCTGCGCTCGCACGAAGCTGCAGCAGGACGAGCCCCTGTGGTGCCGGCGCGTCTCGGGTCGCTCTGTGGACGTCAGCCCTGGCAGAGCCACACGTGGGGCCCCAGGGTCTGGCTCCGACTGGGAGGGCCCCTTCTCCAGCACATACGTGGGGACACCCCAGCATCCACTCGGCCCCACCCCATGGTTTGCGTGTGGTCAGCGTGTGTTGGTTTCCAGGAAGCCGTCTTCAACAAGAGCACGGGGAAGGTCGTTCTGAAGACGTTCAGCCTCTACAAGAAGCTGCTGACTCTGTTCAGAGCAGGCCATGACCAAGGTGAGGTGCGGGGAGTTTGGAGGCTTGGGCTGGGTGCAGCAGACGCTTGGGGGTGACCACAGGGCCCAGGGAGGCCTGACAACACCTCAGGTCCAAGCTCACCTGCTGGGTGCTGTGTCCTGCCCCTGGACATGTCCTGTTTGTGGGAAGCGGGGTCCCACAGACACGCCTGGCCTGCCCAGTGCCGCCAGGCAGGCACCCTGAGCGCTACAGACTCCTGGGCTCCACGGAGGTTTGACCTGGGAGGGTGGGAGGAGCAGGGTCTGGCTTCGGGGTCCACTGTTTGGATGGTGTCCTCTGTCCCCGCCCCCACCCCTCCTGGGGGGCCTTGGGAGTGGGGCTGGAGTGCGGCCAGGTAGGCAGAGTCATGGCGGCCAGTGGGCGGCTCTGGAGTGGGGCCACCCTTCTCCCAGACCTCGCCCTGCTGCTGCTGGCTCTGGCGGCCTGCGGTGAGAGGCCGGTGGTTAGGGTAAGCGCCTGCCTGAGTCTCTCAGGTCCAGCGTGGTCAGCAGACTTTCCGGAGATGCTGCCACCCAGGCAGTCTGCTGTGGGCGTGCAGCCGCTGTGTGCAGGTGCAGAGAGGCCCTTTGGGTGGGCTTTTAACTGGGGTGGGGGTATCTTGTGAGGGGCCACCTGGGGGACCACCAGCCAGTGCACAGCCCTGGGGTGGGACAGAGTTGCTTAGGGGTCTTGGATTTAGCGCCCGGTTTGTGTGCTTCCTGACAGGCTGCTTGTGGGGACATCCCGCAGAGCCCTGGCGGTGGAGGCGGGGCAGCGGCTCTGCTGACTTTTCCGGCAGCCGCCCACCGCCCAGTACCTGAGGAGGTGGTTTCCCTGAATGGCCCCAGGAATGGCTGAGGGCCGGTCACCAAGCTGGGGGCCAGGAAGGCATTTTTTAAGCCTGGGGGAAAAACGAAAGCAAGTCGGGCAGCCTTGTGGTCCGCGGGTCCCTGGCAGGTCAGAACTCAGGAGCAAGCTGTGCACAGTGACTCGCCACAGGCTGTGGTGCCAACGCGGTGACGGTGGGGCCACTGAGCACATCCTCACCCAGATGACCTCACGCTGTGGTGAGGGTCACAGCTGTCCCTGGGGACCAACCTTGGACGTGAAGTAACAGTTTTGCCAACGCAAATGTGACTAGTTCCGGCAGAGCCAGTGGCCCTGACCAACCGCCCAGCGGCGCAAGCTCAGCCACTGACCTGTGTCCCACAGTGGTGGTCCTGCTGAGCGACATCCGGGACGTGAACGTGGAGGAGGAGAAGGTCCGGTACTTCGGGAAGGGCTACTCGGTGGTGCTGCGGTTCGCGACGGGCTTCTCCCACCCCCTCACCCAGAGCGCAGTCATGGGCCGCCGCAGGTGAGGCCCGTGGGCTTGTGATCGGTCTGGGCAGGGCTGTCCATCCTCGCATGGTGGGGGGTTCAGGATGGCTCCGCCAGCTGGGGATAGGATCGGACTGGGGTCTGGGGAGGGCGGGACTAGGACAGAAGTGCTGGGTCTGGTTTGGGAGCCCCGGGGGCTGCTGCAGGTGGGTGGTCGGGGATGCTACCGGCATGGAGTCTCACAGGCTGCGCGGGGCTGGTGCTGCTGCAGCCCAGGGTGACCTGCCTCCCCCCTGTCCCCACCCTGGCCTTGCCCAGTGATGTGGAAGCCATTGCCAAGCTCATCACCAACTTCCTGGAGCTGCACCGCCTTGAGAGCCCTGCAGAGCTATCTCAGAGCAGTGACAGTGAGGCCAGTGACCCTGGGAACCGGAGCTGACGGCGCAGGCGGGGCTGCAGATGAGCCGCTCACAGAGAGGCCTTTGGCCTTGGCTTTGACGGCACCTCCAGCCGAGTCTGCCTCCTGCCCCTTCAAGCCGCGGCTTGTACTCTCTGCTAAACCATAGGCTGGACCTTCTCTGAGGCCAGGAAGGGCTGGGCGGGGTGTCTGTCAGAGGACGCAGCAAAGTGGGTGCTGCGTCCAGGGGAGGGCATGGGCCACGGGCTCAGAAATCAGCAGCTCCCCTGGAGTCAGACATTGGCTTCAGCTGGGGCAGCTCGGGGTGTGAGGGTGACAGGTGGCGTAGCCTGGTCTGGACAGACCCACCTGCAGCCTCACAAAAAGGACGCTTTCTATAGCACAGCGCCTGGGCCTGGCCTTCCCGAAGCCCGAGGTTTCCCCGGCCCCAGATTCCTATGGGAGCTCAGCCCACAGGTCGCAGTGAGCCTTCCAAGTGCACGGTCTGGGGCCAGGCCACATGGGTGCCACCGCTCCTGGGCACAGGGCAGATGCCCAGGACCACCCGTCCACCTGTCCCAGAGCCACTGCGGATCCTGCCTCCCCTCACTGAACCCTGCGTGCACACTGCCCTGCCCAGGCCGTCCCTGCAGAGGGTCCCTCCACTCCCCACCCTCAGCCTGGGCAGAAGCTGCTAGTCGAGAACAAGTCAACTCTTCTAACATCCTGCAGCACCTAAACACTGGGCGAACCTCTGCGGAAACAGACATCCATCCTCTCTCAAACCCGGAGAAGACCTGGGGTGGGGGGCCGGGCTCTAAGGCACAGCGTGCACTGAGCACGCACAGCTGGCCCCCTGGCCTACAGCCTGAGGACTCCTGCTCCCTGGCCAGCCCCCCAGAAGGCTGCCCAGTGCAGAAGGGCCAGACAGCACTGGAAATGGCCCAGGGCTGCCTCGGGGCCTTCGCGCCTGCGCCACACACAGGTGGTGACACCCCTGCCCCGGGTCGGGCCACCTCAGGGAGAGCAAGACACGGCAGTACACTCCTCAGCAGGGGCTGCAGCCAGCCCCTAGTTGGGGACATGGCCATACACAGGCCAGAGTTTCGTTTTTCTTCCTAAAATGAAAGTGTAAAATGCAGTAACTGGTTTCTGGTCTGTTCACCCAACGGGCTGTGAGAATGCCTCAGGTGACGGGGAAGAAGCTACCGTGGGCGAGGTGCCCTCTCTGTGCCATAGGGAGCCGGGCTGAACTGAAACCACCTGCATGGTGGGCGATAGAAAAAATTTTTGTTGTTGTTTTTGTTTTTTTTTTTTAAAGACAAGAGTCTTGCTCTGTGGCCCAGGATAGAGAGCAGCGGTGTCATCACAGCTCACTGCAGCCTCCAACTCCTGGGCTCAACATCCTCCCGCCTCGGCCTCCCAGAGCGCTGGGACTGCCAGCACATTTACCACCACACCTGTTTCGGCTTTCTGTTAGCATGACCTCTGGCTTCCACTCTTCTTTTTATTTCAAAAGAGTAAAGTTCTATGTGCAGATCATAAAGCAGGTCCCATGTGCTTTTTCCCTCAATATTTCTTTTTTCCCCAAAGATCATTGCGCTGTCGGGGACTGCCTGGCCCTTCACAGCTGCCGGGCCTTGGGCGGGAGTGAGCTGTTGCGGGAGGTCCGACGGACAGCTGCCCAGCCCATGCACAGGCCACTCCCCTCAGGGGTCCTGACTGGCGTCCCATCCAGGGCCGCTGGGCGGGGGCCGAGGAGCAGCCGCCTCACTCAGGTCCTGCAGCAGCCCCTGCAGCCGCCCCATGCTCGGGTGCACGTTCTCCTCCAGCCACTCCTCCACGGCGTCTGGGTAGAAGGCCAGCTGCAGGGCGGCCTCCAGCTGCTGCAGGAGGGCGCTCCACCGGGCCAGCAGGCTGCAGGGGGATGATGGCCATGAGCACGCCTGGGGGCCCTGGGGACTGCTCACATCTAAGCACTCTGCACTCAAGTCCTCAGCCCCGTGGGCCAGCACTGCTCTGTGTCTCAGTTTACCCATCTGTAAAGGGGGACTACTGGCCCCTAGGTTGCAGAAGGAAGAAGTGAGCAAATTTGTCACAGTTGGGTATCCCATACGGGAATGCAGTTTGCAGTGAGCTGGTAGAGTTTTCTGTGGTGGCCTGTGAACCTGTGGCAGCCGGCAGCATCTGCGCTCCCTGGGGGGCAGTCTGTCTCAGGGAGGATGCAGGGGTACAGCCCAGGTGGTCTGAGTCCAGGGGGAGCCCCACACCTGCCCAGGCATCTAAGACCCAGCATCTCGCTCTGACGTGGAGGGAAGCATCAGCAAGCGCTGGCATGTCTTCTCCAGCGAGGGAGGGATTAACCTACAGCTGCGACTCCTAGAAAGTTTGTCTTGGTTCAAAGCCCAGCACTGCAGCGGTGCTGCCACGGTGGGGGACAGGCTGCCGGGGGTTACCTGAGAGCCTCGGGCCGGATGTGCTGCACCATGACGGGGTGGATGAGCTTCCGACTGCGGTGGTAGGAGCTAAACCAGCCAGTCACATACCTGGGCAGACCCACAGGCAGGTGGGCCAAATAGGCCGGCCCTCAGACAGGTGCACCCGCTGGGCAGACCCCAGGCTGGTGCGCCTGCGGGGCCGGGCACCGCACGGCCGACTGGCTATCGGGCAGTCCTAGGGTGGTCTTACAGAATGCCTCTGGGAAAACTGTTAAGAATCTGGTAGACATTTCTAAAGGTCTTTTCCCCCCAGAAAGTCTTTGCAAGGGAGGAGGCTGCTCCCCTGAGCTGGGGGTCGTGGGGCGCTCCCACCACCCACCTGTTCCTCTCCAGCAGTGCGTCCACGGAGCTGCGTAGGTGCAGGCTGAAGTGCGCAACGAGGCTGAGGATGTCGCTGCCAGGGAAGGAGCCGGCCCTCTCACTGCGGAAAGCCACGCTGAGAAGAGCTGCCCCACGACGGGAGGGCTGGGAGAGGCGGGGGCTTACCTTACAGGATCGGTGGTTTCCAGGCTTGAAACCCCGAGAAGGCTCTCCACTCTCAGTTTGACATCTTCGGTGAATCCTCCTGCAATCAAGTGCAGTTGGAAGCGGTGGGGGGCTCTGGAGGGGAGCAGGGGGACGCGAGCCCTGCCGCTTCTCACTAAACGCGTGAGACGTGCTCGTTACTTTAAAAGTCAGAAAATAGAAGTACGGATGTGACGCGGCAGCACCACCACCAGGACAGCACGTGGCCCTTCCTGCTGGGTGGAGCCCGACTGCACCGTGTCCAGGGCTGCTGCAGGCACCGACGTGGACAGATGGCCACACCAGTGTGCGAGAGGAACACTCGCTGCAAAAGGTGGCCCCATTCTTCTGTGAAGGCCAGAAGGAACAACAGACGGCCGACCCCAGGACAGCATGAGGGGAAGGTCCCTTCTTAAAACAGGGGAGAGCTGAAGCAGACACCGTGAACATTCACACATCTCCGGGGGGAAAGATCAGCGTCTCTGTGCCTTTCTGCTCGTTCTACGCAGCTGAGTGTTGGCAAGTCGGAAAGGCTGAGAAGTCAAGTATTGCACATCCTTTCGCCTCTCTGCGCGTGTGAGCCACAGCTTTCCTCAGACGCCGCCCTGAGTCCCTGTGCAGTCCCTGGCGTACGCAGCAGGGTTCCTCCCGCCAGGACCTCCCTGCCAGGAGGGGCATCCCCTAATCCCGTCTCCACCCACGTGACCAGGCGTCCGAGACACCCATGCCGCAGAGGCCGAGCGCTGCCCCACTCCCCGAGGCACACACTTCTCCGTGGTCCCCTCAAGGACCTGGGTGCGCGTCCAGCAACGCTGATGGCGGGTGGTGGCAGAGCTGGGGCTATGCGCCCATCCGCGTGTCGGGAGGGCCACAGTCCAGCCCGAGTGGTCAGGGGCACCGGGTGCTCAGCCTCCCGCCCTCCCTCTCTGCCAGTCTTTCTGGGAGGACTCAGCGGGGCTGGGGCGGCAGACGGGACGTACCGTGGAGGAGCGACTGCAGACAGGCTGCCAGCGACGGGACCCCCACAGGAAGCAGCTCGCACAGCACGGAGAAGTGGTCATGCCTGCGTCCATGGAGGGGGCTCAGCTCTGCTGCTGGCGGCTGTCTGACCTGGGACGTCCCTGTCATTGTCCCCTTCACCCCATCTAGGGTCTCTGGGCCCTCCCCCCACCAGCTGGGGTGGCAGCTTCTCCCCAAGGCCCCACAAGGACGACAGGTGGGGCCAAGCGCAGCAGGTCAGGGCAGCGTCAGTCCCGGGCAGGGGCTGAGGGGCTTGGCCTGGCCCAGGGCGGGGTCTTGGTCCCCACTGGTGGGTTGGGCACCTCCCCTGCCTGTGCCCCAGTTTCTTCAGCTACAAGCTGGGTGGAGACAGGCACTGCCCCCAGGTGTGAGCAGGCGATGGTTCACTGGTTCCTGCGTCATGGCCAGAGAGGCCTCAGTCGATCCTGCCCTGAGGGTGGTTCTGCCCTGCCCAGGGCTGCCTGGATTAATCCACACTGAGATGCCTGCCCCGCAGGGCCAGACACTGGGAGCCCCTAGATGCTTCTGCAGCACTGGCTGCTGCCTCTAGGCACGCGGTGGGCTGTGAGCTGACCCTGACCTGCCCACCTGGCCTCCCCCCAACCCACCAAACCCCTCCTGCTTTGCCATCCACGAGGCACAAACAGCCTCACATGTGGAGCTCACGGGCAGGGGCCATGTGCTCGTGACTCTGAGCATGCGGGCCACGGGCATGCGGGGTCAACTCCTGATGGCTGCTTCCCCTGAGCCGTCCCCCCAGGACAGCCGGCCCAAGGCTTACCTCTGCCAGCCGGTCAGGACGATGCCCTGCAGCGAGCCCACCGGCCCACTGGCTGCCACCTGCAGCCAGCGCTCGTGGTTCCTGAGGTGGTGCTCCACCGGGGTCAGGGCCTGGCTGGGCCCCGTGGCGCCCTTGAAGGCGCTGGCAGCCCACAGCCGCCGGAAGCCGCACTCCCGGTACTTCTGCATGAGGAGCACTGCGTGAGAAAGCAAGCGGGTGAGCCGCTCCGGTGGAGGTGGCCGCCAGGGCCCCAGACACGCAACCTGGGCCATGCGCCCGTCCAGACCCAACGATAGGAGGGCGGTGACGGCCAGGCTTGGATCCTGCTGGAGGAGAGACTTGAGCAGTGGCCCCACTTCACCTGCCCAGCAGGGAGGCGCTCTGGACAAAGGGAGCAGAAGGCAGCCGCGAAGGGCGCTGTCCAGGGGCTGCCGGGCTCCCCAGGGTGGGTCTGTGGGGAGGCTCAGCAGTCGGGGCTGAAGGGTCCCGGGGATGGGGGACCCTGCCCAGACACAGCCACATGCCCCGGGTATCCCCTGCGACTTGGCACTGACCCTTGCCATGCACGTCCAGGTCAGCCGCGTAGTCCCAGAGCACCGGCTCCACCAGCTGCGGCACCCCCGATGCTGTGGATGAAGGGGCCCTGAGTGCCGGGGAGCATCCAGACCATGTTCCAGCCCCATGGACGCGCTTGTTTTGCATTAAAATGGGAGCATAACCCATCATTCTGGGGCAGACTCAGCACTGTGCTGCACTTTTGGAGACAAAAAGCCACAACCACACACAGCACCTTTTCCCAGCCAGCCTGGGTGAGGCACAACAGCCCCACAGCTCTGTGGGGTGGACTGTCCCACCTGCCACCCTCTCTGTGGGGGCCACGTGCCCAGTGCACCCCAACATGCTGCTAAATGGGGTTAGTTCTAATTAATCTCAATTAACCTTGGTGGCTGCCAGGACGGTGCAGCCCTGGGGCACACGCGCCCTGTGGACCCAGAAGCAGTGACGGCCCGGCCCTGGATCCTCACTCGTGGCCCCCACAGGCCTGTGGCGACTCTGCAGCCCACACGTGCCACTCTCGCTAGACCCTATGACAACTTCCAGGGGAATGACTCTGCTGGCATTTTCCCACGAGAACGTGTAGCGCGGGTCTGAGCGGAGTTAGCTCCCTTCAGGGCCCGTTTCCTACGGTGTGTTCTATCTCTGGGGTCGGAGGTCTTGGGGCAGCCAAGCGGCCCCGCCCCACCCTGCGCAGCAGACCTGTGAGCTGGTCCTCGGGCATGTCCCGCAGCATGTCGTCCCACGCCAGGGGTGTCACGTGGGGGTGCCGGGCCAACACGTGGCTGGCCACTGCCCTCATGTGGGACAGACACAGCTTGGCTTTGCTGTTCTGCTCCTGCTGCAGCCACTGTCTCGAGGCCTCCCCCTCTCCCAGGTAATAGACCTGCAGGGAGGAAGGGACGGGCTTGCTCCGCACACGCTGCCTGCGTCCCCGCACACCGCAGCCCCGGTTCACACCGTGTCCCAAGTCTTGGGCAGCTGCGTGTGGGGAGGAGACCAAGGGAGGAGCTCGGAGCCCCTTCGCCAGGACCTAAACTTGCACGCAGGGCTGCCCGTGAATGTCCACGCAGCTCTGCTCACGATCGGCAAAGGCGGAAACTGGTGTCCACCGACTGAGAGTGGACACGCGATGTGGTCCCCGTGCAGCGCAACTGCGGTCCAGCCTGAAGAGGGAGTGAAGTTCCCGCATGGGCCACAGCGCAGAGGACCCTGAAAACCTCACGGGAGAAAAAACCCAGACGCATGGGCCACATGGTGCGCGATTCCATACACAGAGAACTGGCGGTTGCGGGGCTGGCGGGTGGACACGGGACTCCTGCGGGGGAGCTGGAAGGGCTCTGGGACACGCAGTGGCGACACCGCATGACATTGTAAACGTACCACGAAGTGCTGAAGTATGTATGTTACCGTGGTCACCATGGTGACCTTCACGTTATGTGTATTTTACCACACAGATTTCCTTCACAAAGGAAACCTCTGGGCTAAAATGTTTGCAAATCACAGTCCCAGCCCAGCGGCCCCTGAGCTGTAGCCTCCGTGGGCACCATGCCCACTCGCCAGCCTCGAGCAGAATCACGAGTGGAGCAGGAGGGGCCAGGGTGGGGGCTCGCGAGGCAGGGGGTGCATCACCAGGCACCCCGGGGACCCCTTCCCAGCCGGGGCTTCAGGGTCCAGAAGTGGTGTTGGTACTTCCGTCCTCTCCCCAATGCAAGCCCTGCGTCTTTAGCTGGAACAAAGTAACATCCCACGACTGCCCGTGCCAAGGGCATGATCTCACCCCAGCCAGGCACTGCCGGGGATCGCACAGCCACCTCCAGGCGGGCTCAGCGGACACAAGGGGGCTTCTGCGGGCTAAGCAGGTTTGCCCTGTGCCAGGCCCCGTCCTCCTGGAGAAGGCGCTAGAATGGGCTCCCTGACAGGGACTGTCTCCTCGGCAAGCCCCGTCTTTATGCTTTGGCACTTGGACTATTTTCTATTTGAAAAGAGAAACCAATACATGGGGAAGGTAGCCTGGTAGCCAAGGGAAGGGGACCATGGCAGGATTTGGGGATGAGGGCACCCACCTCGTCACACCCGATGTGGAGCCGCCGGGCATCTGGGTGCTGCTCCAGGACCTGGTCGATCATGGCACCCACCAGCGCCAGGGACTCCGCCTCGTGGGGGTTCAGGGTGTTGGGGAAGGGCGCCACTTCTCGGAGGTGGGCGAAGGCTGCATGCTTCAGCACAAACTGCAGAGACACGGGCGGGCTTGCGAGGCAGGGGTCAGGGAGAGGCTGGCGCCGAGCTCCTTCCACCCGCCATGGGCTTCTTGCCCTCGACTCTGCTCAAAGTCAGCCCAGGGGCCAGCGGGGTCACTGAGCCGCGCATTCCTGACTCCCCAGAAAGCATTCAGCGGAGCAGGGCTCCAGGGCTGAGGGCCACACCTGTTGGAACCTGCTCCCCGCCGGGCTCTGCCCAGCTGGTTCTATCGGTGGCCTGCTTTCTCTTCCAACTCCGCTTGGGGAGGGACGGGCCATGCAGAGCCGGCTCCATCGCTTCTGGAAGTGCAGGCTGAGCTCTGCGCTCCCAGTGTGCTGCAAGCGGCATGAGGAGGCCTGGCAACTCCTCTCCAGTAAAGCGCAAAAACAGAACGGTTTTACCAGAACAGCCACTCAGGGCTCTGGAAATCAACCAAAGGCGAACAGCAAATTGAAAAGTGTTTATTCATGAAAGACCAGAGACAAGAGCAGAGACCCTGCTGCTGGAGGGCACGCCTGACCTGGGGCTGGGTAAAATCCACAGAGAAAACGCTCTGTCTTCCGCTGGCCAGAGAGTGCAGCCCCCAGGGGTGACCCTGGAAATACACAGTCAGAAGGCGACGCACGCCCTCCTCACACCCACGCGGGGAGCCGCTGAGCCCCACAGCCCCGGGCAGGGTGGAGGCCTGGTCGGCTCAAGGCATTTGAGCACAACCTCTGCCAACCCTTGGCTGCCACCAGCCACACAGGCAGAGGGGGACCCCAGGAGGCCAGGCTAAAGCAAAAATAAGGGCAAAAGCTAAGCAGAGACGCCGGTGGCCATCCACAGCTGGGAGGACAGGCCCCGCAGAGGAGATCCAGGCAACTGCTGGAAAACAGCAAAACCACCACCACGCCAGGGATAAAAATAAAAATTCAGATTTGCTAGAATGTTTCATCTGAAGCGTCCGGTTCTCAACCAAAATCATGAGGTGTGCAGCGAACCGGAAAGGGGAGCCCAGCCTCAGGAAGAAACCGCCCATGGGCTCCGACACTGCGTGGGCCGCGGGAGGATTTACCGGACCGACATTCCGCATGTGTGTCCCGAGAATTAAAAGAAAGTGTTTATCCATTTGGTGGGCTGAGCAGCAGATCTGAAATGTCAGAACACTCGGTGATTGTGACAACAAAGGAACAGAAATCATTCAATCTGAGTAACAGAAAAAAGACAGAAGCAAAGTGAACAGGCCTCAGAGGCCTGCGGGAATTTGAAAGGGCACCAAACGCTCGCGGCAGGGCCACGAGGGGCAGGAGAGACGCGAGCAGAGACAACCCGAGGAAGCAGCCACAGACCTCACAGGAGTGGTGAAAACCATCTGCGCTCCATGGCCAACAAACCCAAGCAGGATGAACGCAAAGAAACCCACATCCGGACGGTCGTGATGAAACGGCTCAAAGGCAGGCGCAAAGAGAAATCTTGAAAGCACCGAGAAAGACACAGCAACACGTTCAGCGCAATGAAAACACAATTAGCGGCTGACAACACCGTGTTCGCGGATTGGAAACAGATTGCTTTACAGATTCAATGCAATCCCAGTCGAAATACCAGCAAGGTTTTCACAGCTGCACAGACAGGCCAAATCCAAAATATGCACGGAGAGGCCAAGGAACTAGCCTAGTCCAGCCAACTGTGAAGAGCGAAGTTGGAGGCATCACACTTCCTGGTGTTCAGATTTACGGGGAACTGCGGATAAGGCGGCGTCAGCCAAGGGAAGACACACAGATCGGCGGAACAGGACAGAGTTTAGAATCGACCCTCACAAGTGTGGTCAGCTGATTTTGACACAGTTACAAAGGCAGTTCCATGAAGGAAGGAGAGTCTTTCTAACAGATAGTGCTAGAACAGTGGGTCATTTCAAGCCGCTACAGATAAGAGGCCCGAACGCCGGGGCCCGGCACGGCGAGCAAGGGAAGGGAACAGAGACAAGAAGGAAAAGCTGTTGATACGTCCACTCCATGCATTTCTTAGAGAAATACATGGAACCCAAGAGCCACTCAACCAATGTCGTGTTTAGTTTGTTTCCCGTGTGTTTGGTGCAGACATGAATATTTCTGAAGATCACATAGGGCCTTGGGAAAATATTTTCAATATTAAAGTGAAAAAACACACAAACAGAAAATGGCTTCGATCCTTCCTGTTGTCTTTACCTCACCCAACAGCACCTGTGTGAACACAAGTTAGGAAGGAGACCCCACTCGGCCCCAGGGGCCCTGTCCAGCCTCAGCCTGAGGCTGCCCTGGCTGATGGCTGTGCCACCCCAGGGCAGGGGCTTCCCAGGGCAAAGGCCCCTCCATGCAGCAGGCACAGGCCTGGCCAGCCCGCGGGCCCCAGGCCCCACCCAGCACCCGGCAACTTCCATTCCTGCCACTCACCTCCATGTGTCCGAACGTCTGCACCAAGGGTATCACCTCCAGCTGGTTCAGGCTGGCCAGGCGCAGGATCTCTTTTACCTCAGAGGGGCTGGAGAGAGGGTCACGCCAGCGTGGTCAGCGGCTACTCCACACGCCCCCAGCCCTTCCTGTCAGACCCTGGAGGGCCCTCCTGGAAAACCGTGAGGCTGCTAACTCCAAAAAGCTCGACAGCGATCTCGAGGTTTCGGAGAAGGCACCCACTCTGGAATCTGGGGAAACAATGCTCCTACATCCTCAAGTAAGAGTTCGCTTTTCATCAGCTTGCTCTTAACCAAACTCCACAGGAGGATGAGGTCATCCCTGCACCTTGCAAGACATGGGGCCAGGCAAGGAGCCCACTCCAGGGCAGGAGCTGCCCCTGGCCAAGGGCAAACCCCCCGTCACCTGTTTCAGTACAGCCTTCAACTGGGGGTGGGTCCCTGTAGGCCAGCGTCCCCCCGCGTGAGGGGCACATCCTGGGAAGGGCGCACTGCCCTGTGTCGACCTTTTCACTTTTTGCAAGCTATGTCACAAGTCGTCATTCGTGAATTTATCTAAAAAAGGAAGCTGTTTCTCGTTTTTATATGTGTTTGAACCATTTCTTAGGGTTATCAGTTCTATAAATTTATTAATTAGATAAAGGTGTCTGTATTCTAAATATACCTGCTTTTTCTCCTCCTCATGAACATAGAACATTATGATTTCTTAAAAAGCCTCTCTGGGCCGGGCACGGTGGCTCACGCCTGTAATCCTAGCACTCTGGGAGGCCAAGGCGGGTGGATTGTTTGAGCTCAGGAGTTCGAGACCAGCCTGAGCAAGAGCGAGACTCCGTCTCTACTAAAAAAATTAGAAAGAAATTATCTGGACAACTAAAAACATATATATAAAAATTAGTCGGGCATGGTGGTGCATGCCTGTAGTCCCAGCTACTCGGGAGGCTGAGGCAGGAGGATCACTTGAGCCCAGGAGTTTGAGGTTGCTGTGAGCTAGGCTGACGCCGTGGCACTCACTCTAGCCAAGGCAACAGAGTGAGACTCTGTCTCAAAAAAAAAAAAAAAAAAAAAAAAAAAAAATGCCTCTCTGACCTCTACCCGAGGATGGTAGATGAAGTTACCTGAGAATGGCTGAAGGAGTTAAAACAGCAGTGCGGTGCCATCGCAGCTACCAAATTGGGATGTCGCCGCACTGCTGTTTTAACTTCTTCAATTATATGAGGTTCAATGTTTTCTGCTATGCTTATTGGCCACTTTTATTTCTTCCTTTGAGATCTGCCACTTTTCCTTTGGGATATCCATATTGACCTCCGCAGAGACCTGTAATTTTAAGCTGAGCAGGTGCCTCCCATCCCCACCACATCCGACTTCACTGACTTTGCTCCTCTCCCGTCAACCCGAGACCCAGCTGTGGCCTCGGGCAGCGGCCACCTCCCCGCACGGCACCCACCAGAGACCGAGGCAGGAACTGCAGCTCTGCTACTTCCTCTTTTCAAGTTCCTCAATTCTCTCAGTGAGTGTGCTTTATTTTTACAACATGTTTTAATTTTATCACTAAAGAGACATATTTACAAAGACAGGAAAGGAACCCCCGCCCCACCACCTCCAGCGAGCAGTCACCTGTAGCAGTACCGGGCCCGCAGCAGCCTCAGGGGGCCCTCGTAGGGAAACATGTCTTCGTACTCGATGAGCAGGCCGTTGGCACCTAGAGCTCGGAACAGAGGAAAAACCTGGGGAAGGAGGGACGGTTTGAACACAAACTGACATGAAAGCAGAAGCTTGTGGGGACTGAAGGGAGCTGACGTTCATGTTTCCCTGGAACCCTCAAATCTGGAAAATGTGCACCTTGCACTGCGCCAAATCAAACTTTTTTTTTTTTTTTTTTTTTTTTTGAGACAGAGTCTCACTCTGTTGCCCAGGCTAGAGTGAGTGCCGTGGTGTCAGCCTAGCTCACAGCAACCTCAAACTCCTGGGCTCAAGCGATCCTTCTGCCTCAGCCTCCCGAGTAGCTGGGACTACGGGCATGCACCACCATGCCCGGCTAATTTTTTCTATATATTTTTAGTTGTCTGATTCATTTCTTTCTATTTTTTGTAGAGACGGGGTCTCGCTCTTGCTCAGGCTGGTTTCGAACTCCTGAGCTCAAACAATCCGCCCGCCTCAGCCTCCCAGAGTGCTAGGATTACAGGCGTGAGCCACCGCGCCCGGCCCAAATCAAACTCTCTAACCCAGCAACACGTCTGCTTTGCCCGGAGGGGAACAGGCCACAGGACAGAGCAGCTACGATGGCAGTTCCATCGGGTGGCCTAGCTGCACGGTGCGCCAGGGTCTCACAGTGGGACCCCACAAAGCAACTTCTCATGCACACCGGATGCAACCCAGCACTGCCAGGCTAGCGGCACTCCCACGGCACAGGGACCCAGGAGGGAACAACACGGTCGCAGGGCTGGGCTGGGCCAGTCTCCAGATGCCGGTTGTTGACGTGTTTCCCATGGCTTGCAACGTTCTTTTGTTGATGTTACTGTCAGGTTTTCTTCCCCCCCACAAACAGGAAAGTTCTGGAGCATGCTGAATGGGAAGAGGACGTCAGTTTGGGATTAAAACTTAGCTGTAGATCATTCATGAAATGGGTAATTAATAACTGACCGCGAATCACAAAGAGGCGGAGTGACTGTGGACAGAAGTGATCTAAGCCAGGTCGGACACATCTGGATAAACCTAACAATGACGGCATTTTCCTATTTTCTTCAGCGTTTCTGCCCCAGGTTTCCTTTTCAACCTCCCCGGCCACCTGACCACTTCGCAGCCTGTTTGGTGGTTCTGTCAGCATGGGTGGGTGACGTCCTCTGTGCTGTGTGTCTGAGAGGAGGTGGACGGAGGCCCAGGTGGCACACACACACGTGCCAGCCACGTTGCAACTCCACCATTGTCGATGGATCGCCAACTTTGCTTCGCCTGGTTCCCACTTTTCCTGTTTGGTCAGAGTACTTGAAAGCAAAGCCCAAACAACTTTCTCTTCGCCTGCGTGTTCTGCGTTATATTGACGTATACCTTTAGCTGACGAAGACTTAAAAAACCATAACCACAATGCAACGTCCCACCAAACCAGATGACCAATAATTCCTTAACGTCGTTCATGTTCGATTTCCTGTTTCAAAATCTTTTTACCTGTGGCTCGTTTGCATCAGACCCATAGATTGCATTTTTGGGGGGAGAGTGGATCTTCTAGGGTTTTAAAAATTTTAACAGTCCCCTCTGCTTTTTCCTTCTAATTTAAAATTTATTTATTGAAGAAATAGTCATTTGTTTTATATGGTTTCCAAAATTATGGATCCACTGCATTCTCAAGACGCCCATCGGCAGGTCTGCTCACCTCCCTCAGGCCCGTACTTAGATGTGAAGGTGTGGCTGGAGTCAGGCTTCATTCTTTGGGCAAGAGCACTGCCCAGGTGACCTCCAGGGTCTGGCGGCCCCACCAGTGGTGATGTCGGCCTTCTCGGCAGGCTAGAAAACAGCAGCCAGAGCCACCGCATGGCCCTTCCTCCCAAAGCTGTGAGGACCTCTGACCGCATTGCCTCGTCAGTGTTTCGTGAGGAGTTGCAAGTGCCGACCTTCGAACCGTCACTCCCTGTGTCTGTCGGCTGGAATTCTTCCTTAAGGGGGACTTCACTCTCAGCAGTCACTCGGTGACCCCCGCCCTGAAGCCGAAAGCGTCTGCAGCCGTATGGTGCTGATCCGAAGTAAATCCCCTAGTTCTTGCATGTTTACAATCGTTGCTCTGTGGCTTTTATACGTGAAGGTCGATTGGGCTGGGAACAATATCCTTGATTCATATTCCACTACCTTGAGAATTTTAAGTCTGTTATTCCCTTATTTTCTTCTTCTTTTTTTTATTCAGGCTCTGCAGAGACCGTCAAAAATTGCCAATGCCGACTATATTGCAAGTTGTCATGGGGGGTATTGGGAAAAGTTTTCCATCAGCAATAATCATGCCACAGATAACCCTCATTGGCTATGGTACTGCCACTGCACAAAGCTGTCTTCTTCCTTTAGAAGACTCCGTCTCGCTATGTCACCCAGGCTGCAGTGTGGTGGCTGTTCACAGCCGTGATCACTGCTGCCTGGAACTCCTGGGCTCAAGTGATCCTCCTGCCCCAGCCTCCTGAGTAGCTGGGATTGCTCTGCCTGGCTTTTATTTTTTTTATTTTTCTATTTCTCCAACTACAATTTAAGTAAGCAAGGACTTTTTTTGTTCATGTAGAGCAGCACCCGGCACAAAACAGGCCCTCGGTATTTGTTGAGAGAATGAATGGCTGCGACAAGGCACAGAGAAGATAGCTGACTTGTCCAGTTGCACAAAAATAGTGACTCTTGGTATCAGACCTCACTACGGCTTCCTGCTACAACGCAGGGTCTCAGAAGGGTTACATAAAGACAGAGGTAGCCTGGCAGAGAAGGGGTGAGCGTGGCCCAGACGGAAGAGGAGAGGGAGAGGGGGCCAGACAGTCAGCACACGACCCCTGCCCGGGGACAGGGCCTTATGGAGGGAGGCAGACATTCCCTCTCCGGTGGCTGGCCTCAACTGACCCATCTGTAAAGCGAAAGGGCAGACAGCACATGCTGCCAGATCTGGTGAGCTCTAACTTCCCACCTCACCGGGGAACCGTCCAGGCCCAGCCGAGAGCTCCCGTTGCTCCCTACCTTCTGCCGCTCCCTACCTTCTGCCGTAAAACATCGCTGTCCAACGTCTGATGCCAATCTGGTTTTTCTTCCCCTTACGTGTGACTTGGGACCTTTTCCTGTATCCCCAAAAGATTTATCATTTTCGTTTTCTATAAAGTCTAAGTTTACTAAGAAATGTCTTGGTGTCTATCAGTCTCGATATAATTTCCGAGGCATACGGACGCCCTTTCCATATGCAGATTCAGGTATTTCATTTCGGAAATGTGTTCTTGAGTCGTTGTTTCTTAGCATTTGCTCTGTATCATCGTCTTGATTCTTTTCTCTGGGGACTGTTGAAAATGGGAAAATAGGCCGGGTGCAGTGGCTCACGCCTGTAATCCCAGCACTCTGGGAGGCCGAGGTGAGAGGATCGCTTGAGCTCAGGAGTTCAGCCTGAGCAAGAGCAAGACCCCTCTACTAAAAATAGAAAAATTAGCCAGGCGTCATGGTGCGCACCTCTAGTCCCAGCTACTTGGGAGGTTGAGGCAGGAGGATTGCTTGAGCCCAGGAGTTTGAGGTTGCTGTGAGCTAGGCTGACGCCATAGCACTCACTCTAGCCAGGGCAACAAAGCGAGACTCTGAGAAAAGAAAAGAAGGAAGAAGGAAGAAGAAGAAAAGAAAAGAAAAGAAAAGAAAAGAAAAGAAAAAGGAAATGGAAAACACGGCCACAGCATGGTACAGTTCTCCTGTCCAGAGGCAGAGTCTATCAGCGCCTGGATCTAGGCCGCCTGCTTTGCTTTCCCAATGGTAAGGGCAGCAAGGACACCACAGGCCTCTGGAATCCCAGCAGCTCCTGCTCGGCAGCACTGCTGAGACCACGGCGCTGGGAGAAAGCTGGTCTGGCCCCTGGAGGGCACATGGGGAGGAGAACCAAGGTGCCCCTGCCGACAGCGGCCTGGGACCATGAGCTGTTTACAGTCGAGGGACGGCGACCACAGGAGGGAACTTGGGTCAGAAGAGCAGGACCACCTGGCCAGCCCACAGAAACAAGGGGTAATGAGTTGTCTCAAGCCTCTGAGTTTGGGGTGACCTGTCATGCAGCCACAGGTAACGGAACAGGGACTCCAGTTACATGTTGGCTGGGGCTGCTTTGCCTACATCCTGTCCCTGACAATTTGTCACGATGCTTTTCTATCTCTTCATGTTTGATTTTTTTCTTCTCTGTCGTTTATTTCCAGATACTGTACTTTCCGTGGTGTGTATTCACTTTTGTGCTTCTTCTATTAATAGTTCGGTATTCATTTCTAGAAAAATTGTTCTTTATGATTCATTCCTGAGCTCCACAGGCAATCTTTCCCCAGTCTCCTCCTGTCCTGTCATCATATTTCCGGGCTTTTCTATTTCCGATTTATGCTGTTTTTTCATAGCTTTTGCTGTTTTCTTAATAACTTTTATCTCATTTTGAAACATCACGGTCCGACGTCGCCTGCTCTGTGGTGCGATGCTAGTCACACCGTTATCCTCCGTCCCTCACATGTCTTTGTGTGGCATGTAGCAACTCTCCTTTTCTGGTGCTCATTTTCGAGAACAGGCTCCTGTGTTCAGGATGGAGACGGGCCGGCCCCAGGGCCCCTCCTCTCCTGTTGCCATAAGGAATTAGAAATTACAGGCCCTGTGCATCTGCTTTTGTATCTTAGACTTTCTGGTCTCTGCCTCCTCTGCCTCCCCTTCCTCCCAGCATCTGAACGTTCTCTCTCTCCTGTCTTTGGTGTTCTTGCCAAGTTCAAAGTGGATTCTTTTCCCAACATTTTGTCCTGCTGTGGGGCTCTGTCCTTCTGGGAGGAAGTTCCGTCAGGTATTTCTGACAGCCTGTGTCCTCCGGGCTCCCTCGCACCATCTTTGAGTCTTTTTATACTCGCCTTCCAACCAGAGCCAACAAAGCTTTCTGCAGTTTCTCACTGTGGGTGACCTTTCCTGCTGGGGCCATTTTCTGGGTGCTCTGGTTGCAGCACTGTTGGAACTCCCCTCTTTCCTCTACGTAACCCCACATGGGTGTACGCTGTCTGTGGTTTGGCCCCACCTGCTTGTATTCTGGAGTCCAAGGGGGTACCCTGACTCCTACTTCTGTTGAAGAGCATTGTAGTTTTCTAGGGTTGCCATAAGAAGTGACCACAAACTGGGTGGCTTGAAACAACAGAAATTTACTCTTTCACAGTTCTGGAGGCCAGAAGCCCCAAACCCAGGCGTTGGCAGGGCTGTGCTCTCCGAAGGCTCTAGAGGAGGGTCTTTCCTTGCCTCTTTCTATTAATACCTTCTGGTGCTGCCAGCCTTCCTTGGCCTGTGAACGCATCATCCCATCTCTGCCTCCCTTGTCACACGGTGTCCCCCTGGGTGTCTGCACACTGATGTCCCTCTGTGCAGGTCTCTGTGTCTAAACCTCCCTCTCCTTGTAAGGGCACCAGCCATTGCATTAGGGCTCACGCTACTCCAGTATAACCTCACCTTACCTTGACCACATCTGCAAAGACCCTATTTCCAAATAAGGTCACATTCACAGGTGCCAGAGGTTACGGTTTGGACATATCTTTTTGGGGGGACGCCAACCAACCCACAGCAAAGAAGCTGTGCATTTCTTTTGCCATTTCTTTGTTTCCTTGCTCTGTTTTAGTGAGAGGATGTGGGGAAAATTCAAAACTGATGCTGCCACCACCATCTTGCCCCCACTGAGAGCCTCACGGTTGTGTTCTAAGCACCCTTCCCCACAGAACACTGCTCACAACTTTAAAGACTGAATCCAAGGCAAAAGAGATCCTCTAGAGGTACAAGAGAGTCCTCACCTTTGAGAGGTACGAGACCTTCGGTGGTGCTCCTTTCAGGTCCAGATGAACCAATCTCATCTCGAATAGCGTGGAATCCGACATTTCCATGTTTTTTGTGAATTCCTACAGCAAAATCTCTCGTCTGGGCTCTTCTTCCTGGTGGAGAAAACCCAAGTCACAAACAGGGCGGAAGCTTCTCCAGCAATTCCCCTGACACCTTCGGTTTTCAGTTCTGTGTGTATTAAAATAGAAGTATCTGGAAGACAATGCAGCTGATTTTGAAATAGTAAAATTTATTTTCTTTTCCATCAAATATAAATGCACAAAAGGATAAGACGGGAAAAGGAAAGAAAATCTGTGCATGTTAAGCATATATCCAGTTCAATAATTCGTTCAACCTACTCCTTTTGCGCAAAGATACATAAAATTCTTGACCTTAAGGAATCCGTAACGCAGTAGAGGGGATGAAGTGGATGCACACAGAAACCAATCGTTTTGATTTAAAGTATACGTATATACAATTTTTACTAACAATCTCAATGCCAAGATTCTCAAGGCAGTTACCAAATCATTGATACCAGCTGCAGGAAGGACAAGCTTTGTGGAAAAGCATTGAGAAAGTGCGATGGTTTTAAAGCTAAACTGCTTTAGAGTCTTACGAACCAAATCTATTTTCCAAAGAACAGATTTATAGGAAGTTTTGGAGCTGAGAAGTCTGCCCCGGCTAAACATCTAGAGGAAAGCCATGGTGGCCCCACGCACGGGGCGGGAGCGGCGGGGAGGCCTCACCTGCGCCAGAAGCCCCCGCGTCCGAGGGTCCAGGCGCTGCACTCGGACCCGAGGGAGGCGACGGGTGCGGAAGGTGCGGGTGCGGGTCCGACAGGTGCGTGTGGGGCAGGTGCGGGTGCAGCAGGTGCAAGTGCGACAGGTGCGAGTGCGGCGGGAGCGGGCGCCGGCGGCCCTCACTGCGCTCGGCTCCGTGACTCAGGCCAAGCCGCCGGGAGGGCCCTCGGGGACGGGGGCGCGGGTCGGCCGCAGGCCCCGACCCGGAGATAGCCCGGGCCGAGCTCAGGTGAGTCGCGCACCTGGCGGCCCCACGCCGGGCTCCTTTCCGAGGAGGCCCCGCCCGCCCCGCTCGGCCGCCGATTGCTCGGGCCTGGCCGCCAGCCCCGGCGCCGATGGCCGAGCGCGTCGCTGCCGCGCGTCCCTGCGCAGCGCCTCCTTCGCGCTCTCGGTCGCGGCGCTCCTCCTCCGGCCTGGCGGCTCCCGCGTCCCGCCCGGCTCCGCGGCGGCCTGGCCCGATGGCGCCTCAGCGGAGGGTCGCAACTAAGGCGCCCGAGGGCAGCGGGGCGGCCGAGCGCCGGCGCCCGATCAGGTAGCGGAGAGCTCTGAGGGGTTCGCGCTGCGGCGGCGGGCGGGGCCAGGCGGGAACGGGGCGGGGCCAGGCAGGAAAGGGGCAGGGCCGTGGTGGGGGTGGGGCCCGACGGCGCTGGGCCGTACAATGGGAGGGGCCTCAGGAGCGGGGGGCCGTGGTGTAGGCGGAGACTGACAGGGGGGCCGCGTGGTGGGCGGGGGCCATGCAGGCATGGGCGTGGCTTGTCGGGTAGGGCGTGGCCTGTGGCCCGGGTTTCGGCGCGGAGTTGGCCTGGCCCAGGCCAAGTGCAGACAGGACAAATCTCAAACGCGCACCTGGGCTCCGGACAGGTGCGAGGAAGAGAGGGGCTTCTGGTGCGCCCTGCTGCGCCGCTGCAGCGTCCAGGGGGCACTGACCTAAACTGAACAGCCCCCAGCTGCCTGCATGGTCTGTGCTGGGGCCCGGAGCTTTCATCCGCCTTCACTGTTTTCTTTTTTTTGAGATAAAGTTAGGGTTAGTGTTAGGGTTCAGAGCTCACTGCAGCCTCGAACTTCTGGCCTCAAGCAATCCTCCTGCCTCAGCCTCCAGCGGATGGGGGCCAGCAAGCCTGGCTGATACCCACCCCCCAGGTTTAAACTACAAGGCCTGCTTTCCCTAGATTGTGCGGGTTCTAGAGGGCTATGGAAGAATGGCTTCGTTTTAGAATTTTTAAATCTTACCAGAGATGAATGGTCATGCAAAAACTCTGTTTCCTTTTTATTTTGCTTTTTTGGGGACTGCCTAATTCCATTCTACTGACAAGTTATATACTGAGAAACCATCAGTTAAAAAAATATCAGGAAGATATCTTAGGCTCGAAAAGGCTATGATAACTTTAAAAAATGTTTTTAGAAACAGGATCTCACTATGTTGCCCAGACTAGTCTTAAACTCCAGGGCGCAAGCGATCCTCCTGCCTGGGCCTCCTGAGTAGCTAGGACTACAGCTGTGAGCCACCATGCCCAGCCTAAAGGGTCTTCATTCAAGTTTTGGAAACGTGTGTCCAGAAGCCCCTCTGCTCTCTCTGCCTAGTGCCTTCCTGTCTCGCAGACTCTTGTTATTTTACAGGAAAGAGTGAGGCTCGGATAGGACAACCAAGCTCTGAACACAGCTCACCGACCCCTACCCTGGAGATGGCCTTCCTTCCACCGCCTGCTCTTCAGGGGCCACCCTGGGTCGAGGCCTCCGTCACTACCAGCCTGGCCTAGAGTGGCCCCCCCAGCATGCCAGGGCCCCCCATCCTTCCCATTGTGCTAAGCAAGCTCTTTTTAAAAATCCTCTTTTGTGGCCGGGCGCGGTGGCTCACACCTGTAATCCTAGCACTCTGGGAGGCCGAGGCGGGCGGATTGTTTGAGCTTAGGAGTTTGAAACCAGCCTGAGCAAGAGCAAGACCCCATCTCTACCAAAAATAGAAAGAAATTAATTGGACAGCTAAAAATATATATAGAAAAAATTAGCCGGGCATGGTGGCACATGCCTGTAGTCCCAGCTACTCGGGAGGCTGAGACAGTAGGATTGCTCGAGCCCAGGAGTTTGAGGTTGCTGTGAGCTAGGCTGACGCCACGGCACTCACCCCAGGCAAGAGAG
>RJWJ010001422.1:21200-31408 GCA_004363605.1 Indri indri | reverse complement strand
TCCTCTTTTGTGGTAAAACATCTAATACTAAAATGACCTTTATAAAGAGCATGTCTCGTCTTCTTTCTTTTTTTCCCCAACCTAAAGCCCACGAGTGGTTGCGTTTCAGGGTTTCTCAAACCTGGTCGATCAAGACACAATCTGTGTGTGTTGGAAACAGCTGAGGTGGAATCGGGTGGGACACGTCCGTGCATCCTGTGGGGACAGGGCCGTCCCCTGGCGGGAGGCCCTCATTTCAGGGATGACATGGAAGTGAGGCTGTGTCGCAGTGTGCCCTGCGTTTTCATGGTCGGGGGGGCGCCTAGCCCCCTTTGGAACTAGCCCCTGCCTACACCCCTGGAGATGCCCTGTTTCCAGCAGTGCTGAGCCGTTCCCATCTCCACACCTCGGCAGTGGTCCCCCTCTGCCGGGAGTCCCCGTGGTGTCCCTGGAAGGAGAGCTTCCCTGGCCCCTCTGCCTGGTGCTGTGGTCCTGGCTGGCACTTCTCATCCTGCCGCTTTGCGTAGGGCTGTGCACGAGGACCTCCTGTTGGGTGGCTGGATACGTGAGCAAACATCCGTCTCCCCACGGAGCCCTGCGGCGTTCCGCCCACAGCTTGCAGGCAGGATGTGCTTCAGTCGCTGTGGGACAGGTCAGGACCTGGCGCTGGGCCCACGGGCCGTGGGAACTCGTGCCAAGAACTGCAAAGCAGCCCCTTCTGTTTTCCACAGGATTCTTGGGGCGCACATCAAGGCAACTCACCCCAGCGCGGCCTGGCTGTGCCATTTCTGCCTTGGAATTTGTGTAGTTGGAATTTGTGTGTTATTCGTGTGTCTCTGTGAAGTGTTGAGCAACATAACAATAGGAGGCGGCTCCCTGTTCTCAGGAGTTAATTATAGGGGTGAAGAAACAAGTCGCACCTGCACAAAAGGATGCCCTGATCTCTCTCGGTTTCTCCCTGTCCTTCAAGACCTGCCACCCACAAAGTCTTTCCTGGACAAGAGTGCACACGCTGCCCCGTTACAAACACACAGAGACACGCGTGCAACTTCAGCACGGCCTGTCTGAGCCCCACAGTTAGCCCTGGGTCGCACCAGGAGCATCTTGTTTGCAAATCGTGTCTGGTGTGCTCTTGCTCGCCTCCCGGCCGGCCTGTGGTTTTAGTTAAGTGTGTTTCGCTCATGGGAGTTGGCTCAAGTCCTGTATGTGTGCACATGAGCACACGTGTGCGTGCCGGGAGCACCTGTGTGGGGGAAGGGCAGTCATTTGCAGGTGCAGGCAGCGTGATTAGAGACAAGACGCCCACAAGAATCCTCCGGGCCTGGCGGAGGCAGCTGTGGGGGCTCTGAGGGCAGCTCATCCCGTTGCCCGTGGCGGGACACGGTCAGCCCTGCCCGGTCAGATGGGCTGGGCCACAGGCTGCCCTGCCGCCCCTCTCCCACGGGGGGCATGGCAGGCGTCAGGATGAGCTGGGGCTGGGGTGGGTGCTCCATCCCCCACCACCTGCTTCGCTGGTAGCCGCCTTGAGCAGCTGGTGCGTGTTTCGGCAGCTAGTGGGTTGATTTGGGCTCATCTTGACCAAGGGTTAGCACGGGCACAGCCAGAGGCCGGTTATGATCAAGGGTTAATGTTTTCTCCCGTCATGGAGGAGTTTTCAGCGCACACAGCTGCTTTGGGTGATGGTGGGCGTGTCCTCTGTTTTCAGCACCAAGAAGGATCGGGCGCCACGGGAGGCACAGAGGATGTGGCTGAGGACCGCGGGCCTGGGGGCCAGCTTGGCATTCTCTGTGTTCCTGCTCTGGAGCAGTCTGGGGGCTGACGACGGTGTCACTGAGGTCCTGGCCCACCGTGGTGAGGTCTTGGCCGGCAGATTCATCGAGGTGCCCTGCTCTGAGGACTACAACAGTCACCGAAGGTTCGAAGGTATGGCGCCACCAGCTCCATGGTGATCCAAGAAAGAGCAGCACGTTGACATGAAATGCAACATGTTTAAAGTGTGTCTGCCTTTTGCTGCGATGAATTGGCAGGAGTCAGGCTGAAAGTGGTGGGTGGCAGGGGTGCTGGCAGACGATCTTTCTCTTCCCCGGGTTGGCTGGCCCACGCCAGGCCATGGCTGGTGTTTTAGGAAGCTGCGCTGTCCAGCGGTGGAGACGGTTTGCCTGCAGGAAGGTACCAGGATTAGAAAGGTGGAGATGAGAAAGTTGAAACGAGAAAAGACATGGACTGTGGAGAATGTTGTAGGGTCAGAGAATGTTGGAGAAAATGTGACAAGGAACTGCCAGAGGCCCTTCCGCCGTCACATATTCCAGCTCCCGGCTGCTGTCCTGGCTGGGCCGGCTCTACATAGCGGCCGGGTTAGAGGCTGGCAGGGTGGCGTTGGCCCCAGAGGATCCAGGAGACTGGAGGCGCGGTGCCAGGCACCGGGGTTCAGCACCCTGGAGAGCACATGGCCGCTCTCGGCTGACGGGGCTTGGCCACTACAGACTCCACCGCCTCCGGGCCTTTTTTGGCTGCAGTATTTTCCTGAACATTCCATGCCATCTGGATGCGTTCTCAGTTTTAAAAACCCAGCATATGCAACTGGGATTTTGTGACAGAATTTGGTTTATTTTTAAAATTCAATTCAATACTTTGCACTTGAACCAAGAAAAGATCTCCAAGTTCCTCCACAATGGGGCATCCTTGTGATGCACATGACACGAAGCTCCGGACACGCTCAGGCCGGAGGCAGGAACAGGCTTCACCTGGCAGGGCTGAGTGCGGGAGGGCAGCATTCTGGTCTCCGTCAGCCGTCAGGAAAGTGAAAGTGTTTCTGCTATGTGGACGCTCTCTCTGTCTTAGTAGACGTGTTCCCTCTAACATCCCAGCTTTCAAAATATGTTTTTCGATGATTAGCACTGAAGTTTTTCTTCCTACCCTTTTAATAACTTATCAACATTAAAATTAGTTGCAATGAGGAAGGGGGGAACGGGAGCTAGTGTTTAATGAGTTCAGGATTTCACCTGGGGAAGATGGAAAAGTTCTGGAGATGGTGGTGGTGGTGGTTGCACAACGTGAAGGTGCTTAATGCCCAGAACCGTACACTTAAAAATGGTTGAAATGGTAAATTTCATGTTATATATATTTTATGATAAAAAATAGTTGGGGCTGGGTGAGGTGGCGGCACCTGTAGTCCCAGCACTTTGGGAGGCCGAGGCAGGAGGATCGCTTGAGCCCGGGAGTTCGAGGCTGCACTGAGCTGTGTTCTAGCCACTGCAGTCCAGCCTGGGCAACAGAGAAGACCCTATCTCTAAAAAAATAAAAATAGTCGGAATGCACCCAAAGCCTGGCTGAGGACCGAGCTGGGCTCTGGCTGGTGCTGGTCCTGCCATGCGACCCCTGGCTGGTCAGAGGCTGGTTGGGGGGCGAGGGGCCACCTGCTGCAGGGCGTGTCCCATGCACACCGGTGCTGCCAGCTGCTCACAGCTCAGGTTTGTCCTGTCCGCTCTGATCCTTTTGTCACAGTTCTTTTCTCAACTCCTTCTGGTCCTGTGTGCACACTTGAGGGGACCCGTGTCACCATCAGCCGCGGGCTCTGTTCTGTCCCTGCCCCAACCTGGCTGGGTCAGCCACGAGGCTCAACCGACTGTTTCCTGCCTCTCAGGGTCTCTGTCCTTCCTTGCCTGGTGTCTAGGCCCTTAGGAACCCAGGTCTCATGAGTTTTGTCTGGTTTTTGGTTGTTTCAGGAAGGAGGCTGCATCCAGTCCTGGTTACTGCTCCGCCTTGACTGTACACAGAAGTCTCAGATCTCTGGCATCTTGACATATGGTGTTTTCATTATTGTTTTATAAGTATTTTCTAATTTCTAGAATTATTTTTTAATCCATGAGTTATTGTGGAAACTTTTCTATTTTTATTTTTTGAGACAAAGGCTCGCTTGTGTCACCTGGGCTGGAGTGCGGTGGCATCGTTATAGCTGCCTGCAGCCTCAAACTCCTGGGCTCAAGTGATCCTCCCACCTCAGCCTCCCGAGTAGCTGGGACTGCAGGTGCCACCACCATGCCTATTCATTTTTCTATTTTTAGTAGAGATGGGGTCTCGCTCTTGCTCAGGCTGGTCTCAAACTTGTGAGCTCAGGCGATCCTCCTGCCTCGTCCTCCCAGAGTGCTAGGATTACAGGCATGAGCCACCAAGCCCAGCTGATTCTCTCTTTTTAAAAACTGATCTCAAAGCTGCTCGTGTCATAGTTAGGTAACATGAGCCATATGACATCAGTTCTTTGAGATCACTTCAGGCTTTCTTCATGGCCTGTCTTTGTTTGTGGTCCCCGCGTATCTGGGGAGAATGTGTTGTCCATGGCTGTGTGCAGAGTTCCACATGCTTATCCTAATCCGGCTTACAGCACAGACCCTCTGTCCTCACCGATTCTGTCCGTTCGCCATCAGTTGCCAAAGGGGAGTTAGACTCTCCGCCGTGACAGTATTAGGGCCAAGACTGGAATTACAAGCTCGGCTTTGCTTATTCCCGGAGGATTTCCTGCCGGGCGCTGATGAGCACATGTCCCTGCCGTCAGTGATGGTTCAAGAATGTTGTCAACACCACGTCTAGGGTCATTTCTGCAGTTTTCCCAGGGCTTGGGAGCAGCGACAGGTGCTTCTGGATTAACCTGTCAGCCAGGGCCTCCGGGAACACAGGACGCCCAGTGGGACGCAGACTCCCGGGATCCTGCCCGGGCACATGTCTGCGCGCAGCGGTTGCTTGTCTCAAGTTCGTGCTTATCCGGGTACATTAGCCAGATGTGGCCGCTCTAATCCTGGAGGGGCCTTCCAGCCCCACCTCGCCAGAGCCACCGTCCCTGGGGCCGATGTCTAAGTTAGCGTCTCCCCCGCCTGTCGTTTCTCTAGGCTGCACCCCCAGGAAGTGCGGCAGAGGCGTCACCGATGTCGTCATCACCAGGCAGGAAGCGGAGCGGATTCGCAGGTAACTGCCCTCCTCTGAGCGCCTTGTCCCAGGGTGTTCGCTGGTCAGATTTAAGCAAACAAATGGTAAAGTGGGCCTGGGGCAGGAAGACAAAAATTACTACTGAAAAAATGATTTAAAAGATTTCATTATAATTCCTTAAGAATTTCCTTTTGTGCTTTCAAAGGCAAAGGTTGGATTTTCCAGTTTCTAGGAGGAAAGGCCGTGGCCCTCAGGAATGCTGTCGCTGGCAGAACCTTCCCAGGGCACGGCCTCCTCTCCGGGGAGATGCTGTCCCCACGGCTGTCGTGGGAGCCCCGCACGTGTGAGACTCGTGCTCTCCGAGCCTCAGTGGTCAGTGGCTACCTGATGTTTCTATGTCTGTCTGAAGCTGGGCAGGGTCAGCCCTTCCGCCAGCCTGGCCATGGCTCGCGGCAGCACAGGTGCTTGCCGGAAGCAGCTGGCCCTGCATTTTTCCTTGTTGCAATTTGAAAAACAAGATCTTGAAAGCTTTGATTTTCGGACCAGTTGTTTGGACTCGAAGCGTGTGGAGCGTCATCTAGCCCTTGGGCTGTCCTCCCAGTCCAGTGCCGTGCCCCTGGGACTCTAAGGGAGCCCGTCCCCTCTGCAGGGTCCTCCACGGTCCCAGGAGAGACTCGGAGCAGTTCAGCCCGTTCCAGGAATACTCCCAAGGCTCCCGGCCTCACGCTGTATGCGGCACCATTGGCTCTTAGTGAAAAGACGGGAAGTTAAGCCTGGTGGCTTCTAAGCTGAGTCGCGTGTTAACAAGATGGCAGTGACGATATCATGGCCCGCTTAACTTTGAAAGTTCAGTCCTTCGGTCTAAACGTTTGCATCGTGAACATTAGACAAACAGAATCTGCTACATTACCTGAATTACGCTGATCGATATTTTGCCTTGATACATCGTGGATAATTCTAGTAACTAAATTCTGACTCAATGTTATCCCCCACAGCATAGCGGAGAAGGGGCTTTCCCTGGGAGGATCTGACGGAGGGGTGAGTTGAACGTGGTTCCTGCCTCGGTTTCTTTTTACCCTTGACCTTTGCTCTTACTCGGGGCTGGGGGAGAGAGGCCCAACGTGCAGGGTCCTTGGGTGCCCCCGGGCTGTGGGCTGGCCATGGCGTTTCTCAGCACCGACCACGGCAGCCGCACCTGACGGGCACTCCCTGGCCCCCAGATGTCCCCTTGTTGGGAAGAAAGTGTCCTTAGACACGTGTGATGTCTTCACATAGCTTTCGGTCACGTGGGGGGAGGAGGAGATGGAAGAGGGGGCAATTGAGGGGCCGGGAGATGCTCCAGGGAACCCAGAGGCCTGTGCACACGCCCCGAGGGACTGCAGTGCTCAGCGGTGGCCTCAGGGGACATGTTCCCCCAGAACCTTCGAACTTGCTCTGACTTGGGAAAGGATCTTTGCAGACACGGTGAAGGCTCTTGGGATGCGACCCCTCGGGTGGTCAGGCTGGGCCCTCAGTCCTGTACGTGTCCTTATGAGACGGCGGGGGGATCTGGGAGCAGAGGCTGGGCGGTGCAGCCACAGCCCAGGGATGCAGAAAGGACCCTCCCCGGAGCCTGCAGAGGGAGGGCAGCAGTGACACTTTGGCCTCCAGAACCATGAGAGAATCAACTTCTGTTGTTTGAAGCCCCTGGTTTGTGTCACAGCAGCCAAAGATCACCGAGCCAGCTGCACTCTGGTTTCCTCAAGATTGTTTTCTTGCCTAGTGTGCGGATTTTTTCTTTTTAAGACAAGGTCTTCTCTCTTGCCCTGGGTGGAGTACAGTGGCGTCATCACAGCTCGCTGGAGCTGGGCTCAAGCCATCCTCCCGCCTCAGCCTCCTGAGTCGCTGAGACTGCAGGTGTGAGCCGTGCCCGGCCAGTGCAGAGTTTTGTTTTGGTTTTTTTTTTTTTTTTTGAGACAGAGTCTCACTGTGTTGCCCTGGCTAGAGTGAGTGCCGTGGCGTCAGCCTAGCTCACAGCAACCTCAAACTCCTGGGCTCAAGCAATCCAACTGCCTCAGCCTCCCAAGTAGCTGGGACTACAGGCGTGCGCCACCATGCCTGGCTAATTTTTTCTATATATTTTTAGTTGTCCGATTAATTTCTTTCTATTTTTAGTAGAGACGGGGTCTCGCTCTTGCTCAGGCTGGTCTCGAACTCCTGAGCTCAAATAATCCGCCCGCCTCGGCCTCCCAGAGTGCTAGGATTACAGGCATGAGCCACCGCGCCTGGCCAGTGCAGAGTTTTTTGAAGATCTGTTCCTCTCTGCGCATTTTGGTGATCACGTTGAATTGCAGTCACCATACAGACCTGAGTCATTGTGCATATTTGAAACTTCTAGGAAGATTAATTTACAGACCTTTCGAGAATTTCAAAGTATTTCTCTGATTACCTGTGTGACATTAGCCTGCAAACTCTTTTCTCTTGGGTTCTGAAAATGAAGTTTCTTCTTCTATTCCAGCTGGTTTGGGGGACTCGTTATTAAAAACCTCTCAGCGTGTGGGTTCGCCTTTTGCTTGTTCCTCGGCGTTGGCAGGGCAGTTGTCTGTGCTAAATTAGCCGGTACGATGACTTTAAGTTCAGTTAACATTTTTTGAGCCCAAATTAGGGTTGTCCCCTGCGCCGGTCACTGCAGCACTGGGAAGGGATAGCGGCAGCGGCTCCTGCGGGTCGAGGTCGGGGTGAAATGGTCCGTGCTGGCGGCCACTTCCCCCAGGTGTGGGGAGGATGTAGCAGGGAGGTTGGGGCAGAAAAGAGCCCAGCAGTTCCTTAAAGAGGCTCGAGGCTGTACTCCAGTCTGGGTAACAGAGCCAGACCTTGTCTCAAAAAAAAAAAAAATAACAGAAAGAAGAAAGAAACAAAGAGCTGTGACCCAGCAATTCCACTGACAGTACTGACCCGAGAGGACAAGCACACAACACACGGACTCATGACCAGCGTGCATGGAGCTGCCCTGGGGGTGGCCCCAGGCCGCAGGTGCAGGACGAACACACGCGGCCCTGGCAGTGACGTGCGCGATCCACACGCACAGCAGCACGCTGGGTCTCAGCAGTTACGCCAGCGAAAGTCGCCAGCCCGAAGGAGCACACCCAGACGATGCGAACCCACCTCGTGATGGCGCAGACCCCAAGGGTGGGGGTCACAGGGGTGATGGGCACGTTGTTGCCTCAATGTGCTGGTGGCCCCGTGGGTGCGTCACTCAGAGCTTCTGCAGCTTATCCCGTGTGTTTTACCTCGAGCTGAAGGCAGGCAGAGGGGATGAAGGGCCTGCGGCTCTGCTGCGGGGACCACAGGTGACCCGGGGAAGTGTCTGGGCCATCCTCCCACAGTGAGGTCTTCAAGCAGAGGATGAGAGCGTCGGGTCCGGAGGTGGTGGGTGCGAGGCAGGGTGTCAGGAAAGCTGGGCCCAGGGTGTGCGCAGCACGATCTCGGGGACTCGCGTTTAACTGCAGCGACTCACGGTGACTGTCGCCCACTGCCGCGGCCTCACAATTTTACTCGGCAAACGTCTCTTCCAGGCATCCATTCTGGACTTGCACTCGGGGGCCCTGTCTGTCGGGAAGCACTTCGTGAACCTGTACAGGTGAGAGCCCGGACGGCAGAAACCCCCAAGGCCACGCTGAGTGAGCGTCTCAGCATTGCTTGGCTGTGGAGGCTGCGGTGTCGCCTCTGCTCTGGGTTCATTGTCAGGATGGAACATCCCCCCGGCCTGTTCCAGGGACAGGACCCTTTTTCGTGAAGCTTCCAGGAAAGTCTGGTGTTCTGTTCTGTGGCTTCTCTGGAAGCCGGGGCATGGGGCTGGAGGGCGAGGTGGCCCAGGCACGTGGCAGGCGGGAGGCAGAGGCGGGAGGCAGGCACGTGGCAGGCGGGAGGCAGAGGTGGGAGGCAGGCATGTGGCAGGCACGTGGCAGGCGGGAGGCAGAGGCGGGAGGCAGGCACGTGGCAGGCGGGAGGCAAAGGCGGGAGGCAGACATGTGGCAGGCACGTTGCAGGCGGGAGGCAGAGGCGGGAGGCAGCCCTGTGAGCCGCGACGTTCCCTGTGGGGCCCAGAGAGGCAAAGGCGTTTCCCAGCCTTGATCAGCACTGTCGCCTCCTCAGCCGCTGCTCCTGCCGCCTGCCCGTCCCTGCTCACAGCACAGGCGCCATTGCAGAAGCCAGGTAGCCCTGAGGTGACAGGGATGAGGCAATTCTCAGGGACGTGCTGGTTCGCCTGAGGAACAACTAAATTGAAAGGAAATGAGGAAAAGATTAATAAAGTGTTACATGAGTTAACACTCTTTATTTTTTCAGATACTTTGGGGATAAGATACGCACCGTCTTCTCGGAAGAGGACTTCCGGCTGTACCAGTGAGGACGGGGCAGGAGGGAGGTGGCGGTGGTGGGAGGGCGCCGAGGCGAATTCTCGGGGACCAAACCCGCGAAGGGCTGGTTCGTAACCAGTGTCGTCAGGACGAGCCACTGGTCCCTGGCACACTCGGGCGAGGTGGCTTCTTATTCCATGGACTTATAAATCAGCCCAGAGAAGACACTGACAACCTTTGTCACAGGACGAAACATTTGTGAATGTTTCAGTTGTTTTCGTAAAGACAATCGTTTAAAAATTTCTGCTGGGCAAGGCACGGTGGCCTGTAATCCTAGCACTCTGGGAGGCCGAGGCGGGTGGATTGTTTGAGCTCAGGAGTTAAGAGACCAGCCTGAGCAAGAGCAAGACCCCATCTCTACTAAAAAAAAAACAGAAAGAAATTAGCAGGACAACTAAAAATATATATAGAAAAAAAAAACATTAGCCGGGCATGGTGGCGCACGCCTGTAGTCCCAGCTACTCAGGAGGCTGAGGCAGGAGGATCGCCTGAGCCCAGGAGTTTGAGGTTGCTGTGAGCTAGGCTGACACCACGGCACTCACTCTAGCCTGGGCAACAGAGTGAGACTCTGTCTCGAAAAAAAAAAAAAAAAAGTTTTACTGGACGAGCCCAGGTTGAGAGGAGGAACAAGCAGAGTGCCCAGGTGGTTGACAGCCCCGCTGACCCATCCCGACCATCCACGTCAGAGCTGCCTGCTCAGGGCGTGGGGTCCTGGGCTGAGGGTCCCCCCGACCCCAACACAGATGGACAGTCCACACTCCACACCCTCCCCGTCCCCCACACCCGCCCCCACACAACTGCCACCTGCACCCCACACCCACCCCCGACACCCCACACACCCTGCCCATGCCCACCACCTGCACCCCTGGTGCCCCCCACAACTGCCACCTGTACCCCACGCACCCTGCCCAC
>RJWJ010001422.1:0-21100 GCA_004363605.1 Indri indri | reverse complement strand
GCTGCAAGCCAAGTCCGTGCAGCCGTGCGCCTTGGCGTCTGGGGCTGGTTCCCCACATTAGCGTCCACAGCGGGGTCCCCCTGGTGCCGCCCTTCCTTGTGTGCCCAGCGTGCCCCGGTCACCTGTGCTGTCTTTCCGCCAGGGCCCTGCGCTGCCCGGGGCGCGGGGCTGAAGGTGCCCTGATCGTTCCCGGGGTGTCGTCAGGGTTGTGGTCTCGCGTGACACCCCCTCGCGTATGCCGTGCGCCTGCCCATTCATCTTCCCGCCGTCCCCTGGCCTGTGACTGTCTGCGGGTACTTGGGGACCCTCAGAGAAGTCCGTCCTCTCCTCTGGGGACGAGCTGCTCCCGTGACGCGCTGTGTCCTCTGCAGGGACGTGCGGCAGAAGGTGCAGCTCACGATCGCCGAGGCTTTCGGCATCAGCCCGTCCTCACTGCACCTGACGAAGCCCACGTTCTTCTCCCGCATCAACAGCACCGCGGCGCGGACGGCGCACGACGAGTACTGGCACGCGCACGTGGACAAGGTGAGCTCGGCGCCGGGCCAGGCACGTTCTTCCGCGTTCTCCCGCGGTCCGCGGCTACGGGGCGCTCTGAGGATTCGCAAGCCGCTGTCTGCAGCGTTTGTGTTTTTAGCATTTCCGAGGCTTTAAGGGGCATTTTGCATCGGGTTGATGCGGCCGAGGAAGTAAAGTTCGTAAAGTAAAGGCGGGGTTCTCCTAACGCGCAGAGGAGCCTGGCGGCCGTCCCCGTCGTCCGCGCTTTGGCCGGATTTGGGATTACCCTTCAATGCCGTCTCTGCCTCTCGGGGGGCTGCGGCGCTCGCCGTAGAACCACCGCCCTTTGCGCTGCGGCGGCGTTGGGAACCCTCCCCTCCTGTTTCTGTATTCGCTCTCGTTCGCACTGCACCAGCGCAAACGGCCTCGTTAGAAGGGGCGAGGGAAGCAGCTTCCCCTTGGTCCGCGTCCCCCCTAATTTCTTTCCGGCCCTTGACTAAATTCTGTTTATCAGGAACCCAGAGTAGCGTCTGAGGATTTATGTTTTTCTAATTAGCAAAGACGTTTGCTTCAGTGAAACAGAACTGTTGGAAAACCCGGGTGATTTCCATGTTGGTCTGTTGGGAGCTTTCTTGCTACGAGGTCTAGCCAGCGTTCCGTGTTGTAAATCCAAGTGTTTGAAGAAGTCAGTGCATCCTACAAGGTTTAAACGTGAAAAAAACATAAAAAGGCGACAGCTTTATACGTCTCCAGCCCTCCCCGCAGCCCCTTGCCCCCGCAGTGACCACAGTCCGGGGTCCAGAGCTCCTTCCCTGGTTTCCTGGTGCACAAAGCAACACATGCAGACACTGTGTTCTGGCAACTGTGAAGAGTCCCATTTGTAAATGGCCTGGCCATTATGTTTTCTCCTATTACTTAAGCAAGGCGACTGATGGCGGGTTAGTCGTGAAAGTGGCGCGGGCCCCTGGGCACCGCGCTTCGATCACTTGTCTGTCTTCCTGGCCTTGAGCAGAGCCAGGGCCAGGACTCGAGTCTGGCAGCTCTCGGGGCGCAGGGCTCAGGGCGGGGCAGGGAGGGCGAAGGCCACACGCGGGGCCTTTGCGGGAACATTCACAGCAGCTCGGACGTTAGCTGCGGGGGGTCCCAGGCAGAGACGCAGGGTTGTGGCTTCATGGGTTCCTCTGAAGGTGTGAAGGAGTCACCCCGACGACGTGTCTTTCCTGTTTGCTTTCTGGAACACAAGGAGCAGGTGTTCTGGCCCCATGTGGAGAACCTTGTTCCTCCAGCGCGCTCTGACCCATGCCCTCCTGGCTTTGCCCCGCAGGTGACCTACGGCTCCTTCGACTACACCTCACTGCTGTACCTCTCCGACTACCTGGAGGACTTTGGCGGGGGGCGGTTTGTGTTCATGGAGGAGGGGGCCAACAAGACGGTGGAGCCCAGAGCTGGTAGGAGGCGCCTGGCAGGGCCTGGGAGCAGAGGCGGTCCTCGTCCTCGGGCCGCTGTGGGTGGGGGTGGGTCTCACTCAGAGCTGCTCCATGGGGGTGGCGGAGAGGGGGGCACCTGCTTGGTGTCGGCTCAGGGCCGAGTGTCTGCTGGGTCCGCGGCTGGTCCCCACGCACAGGAGGCCGGAGTCTGTGGGCCCACGCATCCGAGGTCACTGCCGATCAGCGGCAGAGCCAGGTTCCCACGCTGCCACTGGCCCCCGCCCATCTCCCTGCCTGGGTGTGTGTCACCCTGGCGGCGCGAGGGTCCATCCCCTCCTCCATCCCCTCTGGAGGGCGCTGTGCCCTGTCCCCTTCTCAGAGGGACTCAGCCAAGTCAGATTAGACAACGCTCGCAGCGTAATGTTGGTATCTGGGCATGAGAACTGACGCTGTGCGGCTCTGCGGTGACCCCATGGTGCCAACTTTGGCACCTGTGTCCCTGGACCTCGCAGCTGCCCCCAGCACAGTGCGGGCACAGCAGTGCCCAGTGAGCGTTTGCCAAGTGGATAAATCGTCCCCTCCCTATAAGCTCAGGTCCTGGGGGGGATGTGGGGCTAGGGGGTCCCTGCTGGGGGCTTCCGGAGATGCGGCCCACGCCCTGGCCCAGGCCCCACCGAGACTCAGACCAGCCACTGCGCCAACACCATCCGCCTGCGGGGCGCGTCTCCTGTCCCCCACCTCTGCTGACCACACTTACCACGAACAGTCTACGGGGGGGTCGGCAGGCTGGTTCAGCATTAAAGCAAATGAACAGGAGCTCGTAGGATCAGACGTGTGGAAGGACTGACTCTACTCCCGGAGCCTTGACGCCGCTGAAACCCTGCCCCACGTCTGTGCCTCGTCCCACCTGTGGGCCCTGGGGTTGCACGTTTTGCTGACTGCCCTTCCTGATTTTCTGTCAGACCCCTCCAGGGTTTGGCTTTGCTTCTCAACATGGGATTAGAAACAAGACCCTAAAATGGCAGATCTGGGGGCCCGTAGGAGGTCGGCTCTGAGCTGCGGGAGAGCAAAGGGCCTCATGCCCGGCTCTGTGACTCCTTCTCCGCCTCCCGGCACAGAGCGCCTGGCGGCCGGAAGTGCTGGTCCCAGCCCTGCTGGGTTTGTCTTCTGGGCTCCTCTCGGGCAGTTCCTGGCGGGGTGCAGGTTTCGGCTCTGCAGGTTTGCCGTGGCGACTGGCTGCCGTTGCTGTCAGGACCCCAGCAGGCCTCTGGAGACCCGGCGTGGGTGTGGCCCCCACCGTCACCTCTCTCTCTCCTCCTCTCCCAGGTCGGGTCTCCTTTTTCACCTCAGGGTCCGAGAACCTGCATCGGGTGGAGAAGGTCCGCTGGGGCACCCGCTACGCCCTCACCGTCGCCTTCAGCTGCAACCCCGACCACGGCATTGCAGACCCGGCGTTCCCATAAACGCTGGGCTGGGCCCGAGGACCCTGTCCCTGCACCCTCATGTTCAGGGTGCTCCTGGGCCACACGGAGCACGTGCCGCATCCCCTCCTGTTTCTCCTGTTTCCACTGCACAGAGTGCCTTATGGATAATCTGGAATTTTGATTTGCTAATGTTTTAATCTCATCTGTGAGTAAATTAAGGGACCAGCCTTTCACTTCACCTGCACTGTGTTTGCTTCGCACGCTTCGGCATGGGAGCCCCGAGGGCCCCGCCCTGCCCCTCCCTCGTCGAGAAAGGACAGTCCTGGGCAGAGATTCCCATCTGTGGACAGAGGACTGGTTTGCCTGGGCCTCGTCCAAATCTGGAAACCACCGGCCCCACGAAGCCCGACTGAAGCCTCGGTAGACTCTCAGTGGGGCCGCTGCAGGCGCGGGGCCAGCGGCTCCCACCCTGCGGCGTGGAGTCAGCAAATTGCGACAGCTCTGGAGACAGTTCCAGTGAGTGGCAGCTCTGGGGGCAGCAACAGGCTCCTTCTGGGGTGAGGGGCTCTGCCGGGTGCCAGGTAGAGATGAGCATCTGATGTCCCCACAGCTCTCCGTCTTCGCCCTGAGCCAGCCCGAGAATTTCCTAGGCAGGTGGGCCCACCAAGCCACGCTCTGCCCCTCCACCAGGCAGAGTCCCTGGTGATCAGAGTCCAAGCATGTCCCCACCAAGGAGGTCCTCAATGTCGCTGTCCCCAGCCCCCATGGGCCTCCTGCCCAGCTGCACCTCTGTCTGTGTAGGGGGTGCCTGGGCTAGAGGGGATGGGACGTGTCCATCAGCCTGGCTTCTGCCGGGGTCTGCTGTGGTCTCACAGCCACCCCACAGGTAACCATCCTGGGGTTGGCTGCAGAAGTCAGAGCCAGACTGTGCTGGCCACCCTGACCCAGGCTGTCCCTCTGCCCCCAGCGGGGATGCAGGCACCTGAGCCCTGATGCGGGTGCCTGTGCTGCAGGAGGCCGCCACCCTCGGCCACCGTCAGACCCTTGCGCTCCGGGCCGAGGGCCAGGTGCCCTGTGGCCACAGAGCGGCTCTGGGGCTCATGGAGAAAGGGGGAGAATTCCCGGCCCCTGGAACAGGACATGAGGATGGCTGAGGCTCAATGAGGACCCTGGGGCCGCACCTCTGTCTGTCCAGGCTGTTCCCGTCCCAGGTGCCGGGCCCAGGGCCCTGCCGGCCGTGCTCCCACACAGCCAGTGTGGGCCGCGCTCCCTGTTTCCGGCAGGCTCCACCGTCGGACGGGAGCCCTTCTCGGTCAGGGCCGCGGGCTCTGGGCAGGAGCACTGAGGCCCCGAGTCCTCCCACATCCTCCTGCGGGGGGGGGGGGACGCTGGAGCCAGGGTCCGATTTCAGAGAAGGACTTTAGCGGATTTGGGAAGGACAAGGCTCCTCTCAGGGCCGCTGCTCTGCGGATGTACTCTGGCCTAGGCCAGGTCCTCGGTCTTGTGATGGAGCTGCCCCTCTCCTGACGTGGCCATCTGTCGTCAGCTGCCTCCAGTCTCAGCTTCGAAGGGCCCCTTGCTGGGACCATCGTGCAGACAGAAAAGCTTCGTGGAAGTGGATTTTGTTCTGTAACCCCGGCGCCACCTGACTGCCCGCGTCCACTCACAGGCACCTCACAGCATCTGAGGGGCAAACACATTTAGGAAAACAGGCGTGGGGTTGGCTGTAGGTTAAAATGCTTCTGAAAGAAGCAAATATTCATTTGATTTTTATCCTTTGCTACGTACACTATTCACGGTAGTCACAGAGGCACTTGGACAAAGACATAAACATATTCGGGCAAAAGCAAGAATTTCCTTCTCCTAAGGTGGGACAATATGCAGCCACAAAAGCGGACCCTCAACCCCAGGCTCCTCCCCAGAGTGACCCCGGGGCACCGCCCGCCGGTGTGGGCAGGCAAGAGGTTGTTCCCTGAGCTGTGCGGTCATCAGTCCTGCCGGAAGTTTCAAAGCTCGGTGACAGTTTGTCCCAGGGAGAAATTGGAGTCAGGAGTGTCCTCTGATGAATGATTTATTTTTGAAATTTATTTTTAAAATAAAAGTGATTTGTTTAAATCAAAGCCGATTGTTATGTTTAAAATCAAAGACTGTGACGAGTGGGAGTCTCACGCCAAGAAGTTCACCTGCTCCCATCCCCTGCCCTGGCCGCAGCCCGGCTGTGCCCCTGAGGGGACAGGTCCCTGAGCCCTGCCGGTCACCAGAGCCAGGGCTGTGCGTGGCCGTGAGTCCTGGGCCAGTGGGACACAGTGCTCTGGAGCCACTGTCTTTAGTTATGTCAAAAGGTCTGAAGCATGGCTGGGCGCGGTGGCTCACGCCTGTAATCCTAGCACTCTGGGAGGTCGAGGCGGGCGGATAGTCCTGAGCTCAGGAGTTCGAGACCAGCCTGAGCAAGAGCGAGACCCCGTCTCTACCAAAAATAGGAAGAAATTAATTGGACAGCTAAAAATATATAGAAAAAATTAGCCGGGCATGGTGGCGCATGCCTGTAGTCCCAGCTACTCGGGAGGCTGAGACAGTAGGATTGCTCGAGCCCAGGAGTTTGAGGTTGCTGTGAGCTAGGCTGACGCCACGGCACTCGCCCCAGGCAAGAGAGTGAGACTCTGTCTCCAAAAAAAAAAAAGGTCTGTATCTTCCTCAGCTCCCGCCAGAACCAGTGAGAAAGCCACAAGCACAGAAACAACGGCTTCCCTGCCCAGAGGCCACTGTGTTGCTTTGCCCTCCGTGGGGATCAGAGCAGAGGCATCCCCTTCAGCTATGACTCTTCAAAGGAAGGAAGGAGACCTGGTCCTGCCACCCTCGGCCCTGACAAGAAAGAGCCGTCGAGGCAGCGGGCTGGGAGCTGGCCTCTGCCACACAGCCCCGCGCCTCCCCTAGGGCCACAGCCCAGAGTGGCCGGCTTCTGCCGCCCTCTGCCTGGCGGGGAGGTCCGGCCAGGCGGGGTGGAGGCAGCAGCAGTTGGGCAGGGACAGGCCCAGGGAGGTTTCCAGCTGGACCTCTCGGCCAGCGACAGAGACACTGAATTTCTGCCTCCTCGATGGGGCCAAAGCCGGGTCTGGGCCTGGCGGGAAGGGGTCGCCATAGGCCTTCCTAGGAAGGAAGGGCAGTCTGAGAGGGTGGTGGTGTCTTGGGCACAGTGGGGTGACACTTTAGAGGCGATTCCAGCCGACTTTATACCAACCTGCCAGCCTTCCCCTCCCCTGGGCAGGACTAGAGCACAGCAGGGTCATCTGACCTCTTCCCCTCTAGGTGCCTTGAACAGCCCTCCGACTGCGGCAGTCCCCGCCAGCACCAGGGTGCCCAGGGTCCCGTTCTCCTTGTTCCAGAGTTGCTTCATTTCAATGTTCTCCCCCCGGAACACGTCGCACGAAAAGCCAGGAGGAAGAGCTTGTAAGAGAACGGCTCACGCCGGTCACGCTGCATCTGCCCTCCAGGTTCCCCTCCACGCCGGCAGCCCTGGCCCAGGGGACAGACAGACGCCTGAAGCCCTCCCCTGGGGCCGCCCTGGCTTTCCCTCCTGCTTAGCCCCTCTGGAGGAAGGGGGGCGGGGCAGCTCCCCGTTCCTGAGAAAGGGGCTCCCCCTGCAATCGGGGGGTCACGGCCACCCAGCCTCTGTCCTGACGGTCCCTGGTGGGGCTGAGTCTTGCTGCAGGTCCGAGCTGGCCCTGCCTCGGCCCTCCCTTGGGGACTCGCCTGCCCCGTGCCAGCCCCCACCACAACCCTCAGCAAAGAACAGGCAGAGCCGGCAGGTGGGGGTGGCGGGTGGGGACACACTCCCAGGGGGTTCCTAGACCCCAGCGTCACACCCTTCGTGCCCTCCCCAGGACCACCCCCCAGCACAGGCCCTGCCCCTGGCCGGGTCCAGATGCCCACTTTACCCAGGAGGCTGGCCAGGTCTGTGGGGTGGGGGCAGGGAGGTGGGCGCAGCGCAGAGGCCGTGGCCTCCATCCCCATGGGCCAGAAGGAGCCAGCCCTGGGAACGTTTGCAGATGCTCCTCCCCAGGCTCCTGGGACTCGCCCTGGCCCTCTGGCCATTGGCCACCCTGTGGTGCGTGTGTCCCCTGTCTGCCCTGTGCCTGCAGGGGGCCACACTGTGTTCAGGGGCTTCGGTCACTAGACCCCTGCAGAGGCGGGCCCACGGTACCCTGACCTCACCCAGGCCCGCTGCCCACCCCTGGGCTCCACTCCGTGGGCACCTCCCCAACAAAGCTGCCTCTGGTCTCCCGCTGCGGCTGGCCCGACAAGCAGCAGGCCACACACTGTCCCCCTTGGCTCTGCCGGCAGGGGGAGGAGCGGGACGGGGTGGGGTGGGGCAGGGAAGAAACTGCCCCACCGCACCCCCCCCCCGTCAGCCCCAGCCCCCAGGGAGGAATCTCAGCTCGGGGTGGCCGGCTCTGGCGCCAGAGCAGAGCAGCAACACCCTGGGCAGCCCTGGTGCCGTATTTCCCGCTGACACCTGGTTCTGGGATGAGACTCGGCTCTGTGTGCTCAATCCCGCTGCAGGGTGCCTGGCCAGGCAGAGCGGCTGATGCTCCTGGCCCACCTGGACAGATGGCAGTGCAGCCCCACGCCCTGCAAGAGCCCTCTTGGGTCTGGAGCTTCCCTGGCTCCACCCCCCGTGATTCCCACCTGCAGGGCCCGCGTGCGCTGGGCAGGCCTGGAGCCCTAGTCCTCAGCTACGGCACAGGAACGAGAGAGCTGGGCTCTGCCAGGGGGCCCGCTGTGGGCCCCTTCAGGCCGCAGGGAGGAGGTGGAGAGGTGTGTCCCCGTTAGGTGACCCTGAGCTGGCCAGAGATGATGAAGGTGTCCTAGGCGGAGCTGGCAGTGGGATCTGCTGGGGGACCCCACGCAGAGGGAGGGCAGCGAGGGGTCTGGGGCACTGGACCAGATGCTGACCACTGAGGCTGCATCTCACTCTGACCTCACCTGCCCCCCGCGCCCTCCTAGCCTCAGCCTCCTGGGCTCCAGGTGGAGAGACGTGACGGGTAGAGCTGTCCAGCCTGGGGCCAGCACCAGCCCGTGGCCTGCCCGGAGCGGCCTCGGGGACAGGGCTCCTCTGGAGCCTGCATGCGGCCTGGATGAAGCCCAAGCCTGGAGCTGCCGCTGGCTGCTGGCCGCTGGCAGCCTCACTGCCTGCTCGGACTGGACCGTCATCTGTTTGGAATTCAGATGGAAAAACCTGCCCTTGCACGTGGGCGGGAAGGTGCCCAGACAGCTTGGGACGCGCTGGGAGCGCTTCCCCGGGGAAAAGGAGCCTGAGTGCCCCATCCCTGGCACTGTCCAGAGTTGGCCCTCCAGGCGGCCAGGCTGAGCAGAAGAGCCCAGGTCTGAGCAGATCAGCTCCACCCTCCCCAGCCGGGCCCCTCTCCCACCACGGACACTGTCACTATTGCCCCCAGCCCGCAGCGCCCCTCGAGCTCCAAACAAAGGGAGCAGGTAAACAGTGGTGTCTGCTGGTTGTAGGTGTCACTTCCCAAAGAACGTTATTCCTGGAAAGACTGGACGTACAGGGAACTTTGGAACTTTCTTTGTTGATAAATAACTTCCAGGATGCACAGCTCGGCACCGTGAGACCCCCGCATCTGTGTTTCCATGTGCTGGCGCATCTCGGAGCAGTGAGCAGGCCCTTCCCATGCTCCCCACACGGACCCACGAGAACCGTGTCCTCCACGCTCACTGTTGGGAAGGTGGGAGGGGGGTCCAGGGTGGCCACGGCCTGGGCTCTGCAGGTCCCTGGACTGGGCCGGACCACTCTCCTCAGGCAGCCTGGAGGCCAGCCTGGTGACGTGGCATCCACGCCCACTGCCCTGCTGCCCAGCCACGCCAGTGCCTCCCGGAGACAGCCCGCCACAGCCCGTCTCAGGCCTGCTGGACGCCCTGTGGATTCGGGACAGTCACAACCGCGCAGCCAATTCCTTACAAGAAATTGTTATTATTTGCTCTGTGCACACCTGTTGGCTCCACTTCTCTGCAGAGCCTGGACTGACGATGTCCTAAAATCGAACTGTGATGACAGTTGCACGGCTCTGTGATTGGCTGAAAATCATCAATCGTGCACTGTAAGCGGGTGACTGACCGCACCGCAGTGACGCGATCACTGAACAGCAGCCGGCGTGCTGAAGGGTGTGGGTCACGGTCTCCGCGCATGCACCCACACCAGCCCCCAGCACAGGCCCTGCTGTCGCTCCTCCCCGCATCTTGGCCCTGCCAGGCCAGATCCAGGGGGCGCGGGCAGCCTTGCAATCCTGGGGGCAGGGAGGGTCGGAGGGCGTGGGGGCCCACGAGGACCCAGCCGGCTCCTGGGCAGGGCCAGAGGGCGGGACAAGGTGGCCAGGGGCATCAGATGTGGCCAGAACAGGCCATAAAGCACCTTCCCGGCTGTGGCGGCACCTGCCACGGCCCGCGTGGGGGTGGCTCAGGGAGGCTGAGCCACAGTGAATGGTATGGGACTCTGTGTGCTTGTGTGTGTGTCTGCAAGTGTGTATGTGCTCGCGCGTGCAGACGTGTGTGGCTGTGGGCAGTGGGAGGGAACGTGTTTCTGGGTACCTGAGGGTGTGTGAGCCTGCGGTGGCAGGTGGGTGTGTGTGCTCCGGGTGGGGGGGTCAGTGCTGTTGCGAGCAGAGCCGTCCATCATCGCCATCACTGCTCGCAGAGGTGCAGAGGGCGGGTGTGCCGTGGGGACGCTCACCCGCAGGGCACTCCCAAGCACGGGGCCTAGTGACTTTCGCGCCTGGTGAGGAGGAGGGGTCGGGGGCTGGGGAGGCAGCCCAGCAGCCCCACCCACACGCGTGCGCCGGCCAGGCCTCGAACCAGAGGCCGCTCCTGCGAGCGCTGGGCGCTCCGCACTGCACATGGACAGGCCGAGCCCCGGCCTTGTGCGCACTCCCCTGCGTCTTCACGATACTCGACCAGAAAGCGTTTAAAAAGGAGCGCGGGTGTCTCTGGTGGGAGGGTCTGGGCGGGGGGGCGGGGGGGGAGTCTCCCTCCCTGGACCAGGTGCTCCTGCAGGTGGGGTGGGAAGTTTACTTTCCAGCCCTCCGCAGGTGTTTCATTTCAGCAATCACTTCTCAGAGCCTGAGCGCTCCTTGCTGGGCTCTGCCCAGGCCTGGTCTTGGGGCTGCTTTTCCCGCCGCAAACAATCGCATCTCCAGTTTCTGGGGGACACTGCTCAGATTTCATTTCAGTTCCTCTCCGGAATCACTCGTCCCTTGTTCTCGCCTTTATTCAGAGGTTCCCTCAGCCCGGACATGCATGTAGGCACACGCACATGTGCACACTCTGTTACTCAGCTGTGCTCTGAAGCCATCTTTCATTAGAGCCCTACCCCATCAGCCCGGTGATGACAGGTGGGATCTTGCTGTCCCCTGGACGGAGGAGGACACACGTGCTTGGTGACCTCCAGTGACCTCGGCTGCCGGGAATGAGCCAAGCTCATTCTTGGAGCCGCCTCGCCCTGGACCCCAGAACCCGCCTTTAAAGGGACAAGAGGACCTATACTCCCGCCACCTGGCACAGCAGGTGCCCACCCGATCCAGGTTGAAGCTGCGCGGGGTGGTATGGTCCCCGCTCTGGGGTGGGGCCGTGGGTCCCTCGAGGGGCCTGACCTTTTGGTCGTGTTCTGACTCCGATGGGGACCACACTGCTCCGAGACTCCCTCCTCTGGACCACCCTGGCCCCGGGGAGTGGGGGCCTCCCAGAGAGCTGGGGGCTGGGGCCAGCGAGCAGCTGCTGTGACTTGGCCACCGCCAGGCACCACGCTCAGCCCCACGCACCACGTGCAGGTGCTTAGCGCAAAGCCGAGTTGGTGCCGCAGGCAGCTGGGCGCGGCGTGAAGGCATTACCAGGCAGGGTCTCCCCGGGGCTGCAACCTATGAGTCTGAGTGTCAGGCAAGGATGGGACCAGCTGGAACCGATAAGCAAGGGGCCAGCTCTGGCCATCAGATTTTTAATCTTAATTTTCTTTGGCTTCTCCACAAAGACAACGGCTTTAGGAATCAGGCTCTGGTTGAGGGAGATAAAGGATTCATAATCCCCGAAGCTCCCTGCAGGCATCAGAGAGGCTGTGAGGCCGTGGGGTGGGGGGCACCCCAGAGCCTCTGGAGGAGCTTTCTCAGGTCCAGGCTGGGGACAGGCTCCCCCCATACCCCACTGACCTGCCCACTCCCCAAATGAATTAAACAGCAAATTGTAGTTTCTTTTATTCTTTAAGGCAAAACACTCATGACAAGATTCGCCATTGCAGGGCTCTGAGGCACTCACTCAGGATGTCACCAGCCACCGCTGTCTAGGTCCACAGCAGTGCCATCGCCCTAGAGAGACCCGCATGCACCGTCCCCTCTTCCAAAGGTCCCTGGACAGCTGCCCGCGTGCTGCTCCCTGGTGCCCGGCAGCAGCCGTGCCCCCACCGCAGGTGCTGCCTCTAGCTCTGGGGGTCCCAGCCTCTGACAAGCACACACTGGAGAGGGCCGGGCAGGCAGCCCCTGCCCCAGAGCTCACAGGGAGGCCCTGGGAGCTGGCCAGAGGCGGGCACTGCCAGGCAGGGGTGGGAGGGCAGCCCAGCAGCCACACATTACCCCAGGCCTGGCCACGTGGTGCGGGGGTGGGGGGGGTAGATGACCTGGGGGCAGGGGCAGCAGTCTGTCCATGCGGCAGCCAGGGTGGGTGGGGCAGAGACCACCCAAGGGTGCTGCAAGGTGGAACCTGGATGACCTGATCCCCACATGGGTTGTGGCTGGTGGGACCCTGGGAGGCCGGGCCAGCGGCCTTGATCTCTTGCTTTCTGTACCTGAAGCTTCAGCGCTTTGCTGGGCCATCCCCCCCGCCCACTCCTCAGCCCACCCTGTGGCCTCAGGGTGCCTGCCCTCCTGGCTGCCTGCCATGCCCACGGATGAGGAGGAGTGCCCTCCCCAGCCAACCCACAGGCTCCCCAGCGTGCCGTGGGGGGCTGTCCTAGCGGGACCGTGCTGGGCTCCAGCCCTCTTCCCACCCTCCCACGTGCCATCGCGGGCACTGAGGCAGGACTCAGACGGCAGCTCAGGCTTTATTGTTCAAGCACTGAAGACTCAAGCACTGGGGCCACACGGGGGGCCCAGGGCTGTGGGGTGCCGCGGGGCCACCAGCCACCAGAAGGCGGACTCACCATGGCCTTCGGAGGCCAGGTTGGGCCTGAGACCCCTGGAGACCCGCAGAGACGGGCGGGCGTCACAGGGAAGGCAGAGAGGGAGCTTCGGATGAGGACTGAGGAAGGCAGGCCCGGCAGTCGGGAGTGGGGGGCTCTGTGCAGGGGCCCTTCCCCGCCTGGGCTGCAGCTGCCGCCCCCGCTCACACGGGGGCCCTGGGACCCTCAGGTGCAGGCTCCTCAGGGGCCACTGGGGCCAGCGTGAGTGTCTCGGTGGCCTGCTGGCTGCAGGAGGACAGTGAGCGGCCTGAGCCACACTGGAAGCAGACGGGGCACTGCCGGGAGCTGTGGACGCCTGTGGGCCCAGGGCCACCGCTGCCCAGCGATCGCGGGTGGCCGCGCAGGTACTCGCGGTAGTTCTTGGTGAGCAGCGTGTAGAGGAAGGGGTTGACGCAGCTGTTGCCGTAGGTGAGGCAGGTGGTCAGGTAGTTGACGATGCGCGCGGCCCGGGGCGTGAGTGGCAGGGCCTCGCGGTACTGGGCCAGCAGCTGCCACAGCCAGAAGGGCAGGAAGCAGGCCCAGAAGAGCAGCACGACGCCCAGGATGAGGCGGAGCACCCGTGGGTTGGGCAGCCGGCGCGTCTGTGCGAAGGAGGCCCTCTGCGACCGCCAGTAGGCATGGGCCAGGCGTGCGTAGAGCAGCCCAATGGCCAGGCCAGGGCCCACGATGCTGGTCCCGAAGAGCAGCGTCAGGTAGGCACGGTGGGCGCGCCGGCCCCAGGCGGGCAGGCACAGGCTCTTGGGGCCCCTGCGCACCAGCCGCACGGCCAGCGTCACGGGCAGCGTCAGCAGCAGCGCCAGCAGCCAGGTGCCCAGTGCCAGGAGCTTGCGGTAGCCCTTGGAGCGCCGCACCGTGTCCAGCGGCCTCCGCACTGCCACATAGCGCTCACTGCTCATGACGGTCAGCGTGAAGATGCTGGCGTGCATGGTCAGGAAGTCCAGGCTGAAGAGGACACGGCAGCCCACGTCCCCAAAGTGCCAGTCCTTGGTGACGTATGTGGCCACGATGAAGGGGATGCTGAGCAGGTAGAGCAGGTCGGCCAGCGCCAGGTTGACGATGTATATGTACAGGGAGGCCCAGGCGCGCAGCGAGCGGCACATGAGCACCAGCGTGTAGGCGTTGCCCACCACGCCCACCACGCCCATGGCCGAGAGCACCACCCCAATGGCGACCGTGGCCACCAGGTCCTCCAGGGAGCTGGGCTCCGTGGAGCTGGCCCACGAGCTGTTGAGGGACACGTTGGGGCCGCCGGGCAGCTCAAGCACAGAGCTGTCTGTGGCAGCCAGCACAGGGACCCCGCTTGCAGACTTGGGGCTCAGCGCCATCTCTGCCCCTCACACTGGGCTCAGGCTAGGGTGTGTTGCTCCTCGGGGTGGGGGCATCTGTGGGCACCCAGCTCGCCCTGTGGAGAAGATGCCCATTAGAGATGCAAGTCAGGGCCCCCCTCCCACCTCCGCGAGGCCGCTGGGACAGGCACAGCTCCCACAGGCTGCCGAGGGGTGGGGGCTCCCGACTTCCTCGTTCTCGGGGACCCTCGAGAAGACACCAGCGTCCAGGAGCCCAAGAGCCACTCAGACCAGCTAACCCCCAGCACACACCCCCCAGGACCCTCACTGCAAGCCTCAGTGCAAGTCCAGAGGCCTCTGGGGTTGACTGGGTTTTTCTGAAACCCGAGCACAGGATGGCAGCCCCTGGGGTGGAGGGCGGCAGTGCTCAGAGCCTGGGATCTTGGACTTGGCCGGCCCACCGTTCACCTGCCAGACTCACCTTCTTGTCTATGAACCGGCAGGGGGCCACCAACCCAAGTCCTTTCTCTCATTGTACTTCACTTGTGCTTTTACAAAGTATGTTTTCTTCAGGTGGCAAAAGTAATAGCTGCTGACTTTCTTTCATTTTTGGAAACAAGAGTCTTGTTCTGTCTGCCTGGCTAGAGTGCAGTGGCGTGATCACAGCTCACTGCAGCCTCACATTCCTGGGCTCAAGCGATCCTCCTACCTTGGCCTCCCGAGTAGCTGGGACTACAGGTGTGCAACACTGCGCCCAGCTAATTTTTTCTATTTTTAGTAGAGATGGGGTCTCACTCTTACTCAGGCTGGTCTTCAACTCCTGACCTCAAGCAAGCCTCCTGCCTGTGGCGTCCCAGAGTGCTGGAATCCACAGGTGTGAGCCACCGCACTCAGCCAAGAGCTGGTGACTTTAAAAGTCCAAACAGAAAAATATGTGAGGCAAAGCGGGGAAGGCCTTTGTAATCTCCACTTATCATACGGGGAAAATGAGCCGTGGTCCCTCCCTCACACCACACACAAAACAAATTCAAGACAGATGGCAAACCCACAGGTGGATTACACTGATCAACAGATCAAGCTTCTGGAAGAGAACGGGAGAATATCAGCAGGGCTTTGAGTAGGAAAAGATTTCTTTAAAATGAACAAGAAACACTTGCAATAAAAGACTAATCAAGTGGACCTCATCAAAAGTAAGAGCTTTACTAAGAAAGTAAAATCAGAAGCCACAGGCTAGCAGATCATCAGAAAACACATCAGACAAAGAAAACTCGTAACTGAAATATATGAAAGAACCACAAATCAGTAAAGAAAAGACAACTCATTTGAAGGGGGAAAATGACAAAGAACTTAAACAGGAACCTCTCAAAAAAGGACCTACTGGCCGGGCGCGGTGGCTCACGCCTGTAATCCTAGCACTCTGGGAGGCCGAGGCGGGCGGATAGTCCTGAGCTCAGGAGTTCGAGACCAGCCTGAGCAAGAGCGAGACCCCGTCTCTACCAAAAATAGAAAAAAATTAATCGGACAGTTAAAAATATATATAGAAAAAATTAGCCGGGCATGGTGGCACATGCCTGTAGTCCCAGCTACTCGGGAGGCTGAGACAGTAGGGATTGCTTGAGCCCAGGAGTTTGAGGTTGCTGTGAGCTAGGCTGACGCCACAGCACTCGCCCCAGGCAAGAGAGTGAGACTCTGTCTCAAAAAAAAAAAAAAAAAAAAAAAAGGACCTACCAATGGCCAACAGGCAGAGGTGTAAATGCAAACCAAACCACAGCGAGACACCAGCTCACGCCCACCCCGGCAGGAGTCGGAAAGCGAGCAGGCGGGGAGGGTGCAGAGGACCACAGCTCCCCTTCACCCCTACCGGGGTGCAAAGGGTGCAGCCACTTTGGAAGATAATCCACACTATTTGTTTTGTACCCAAGATAAACAACTGCAAATGTCCCCAAAAAGACAAGAGTGAGAATGTTCACAACAGCTTTTTTCCTCAGGAGCTAGAAACAACCCAAATGTCCGTAAACATAGAGTGGATAAGCAACTGACATCTCCACAAAGAAGAAGGTGGCTTTACCCCTGCGGTCAACAGCTGGGGTGGAACTACACAGGCTGTGTTGAGCAAGACTTCCCGCAAAAGAGCGCCGTCCGGTCCCACTCAGATGAAGCTGAGTTACAGCCAAAAGCATTTATGCCGTGCAGGTCACAGTGGTGCAGGGGGATTCGTGGTGTCACCTGGTCTGCTGCCTGGCGGGTAGAAATGTGCTTTGATCTGGGTGGTGGTCACACAGGGATAGACACATGCAAAAACTGACCCAACTCCACACTGAAGAGCCATGCTTACTGTGTGTAGCTTACTCTCATTTAAAAAAGTGGCCTGCAGTGTGGAAATATCTAAACTGAGAAGACAAGTCCCTGGTATGGCCCGTCCTCCCCCAGATACGGTCACAAGAATGGCTCTAGGCTTGGTCCTTCCGCACATCCATGTTGACAATAATAAGGATAAATTCGGGACCATCCCACTCCGCGTGATCTCTGGGCACCTGCTGCAGGGGGGGACCCGGGCAGGCCCAGGGGTGTGAGACACCGGCCAGGCCCCTGCTCCCACCCGCCCAGCCTCTGGCCTGGCGCAGGGAGCTGGGGCGCCCTTTCCCACAGCACGGTCCCCGGCTCCATCTGCGCAAGGCCCCGCACCCCGCTCCGCTCAGGCACGTTCCCGGAGCCTTCTGGGGGCAGCCCGCCCTCCCCGCGCCGCGCCGGGCGGCCGCCCCCTAGGTCACTGGCCGCAGCGCCGGGCGGCTGCTGGGGGACGCTCCACAATCGGGACACGGGGTGGGGGGTGGGGGGAGCTGCGGGAGGCAGCGAAAGTTTCACCGCCGGACGGGCGGCCGCCACGCTGGCCCCGCGGGCAGAGCCGAGCGGGGTCCGGCTGCGAAGCCCAGCGCAGCCCCGCGCGCGCCCCAGGCGCACCGGCATGCCACGTCCTCGCCGGGTCTGGAGACCTGGCGCCGGGACATGCGCCCTCGCGGCCTCCCAGAGCTCCACGGCTGTGGCTGCGCCGGGTCGCCCAACCCAGGGGCGCACGGAGGACTCCGGGGCGCGGGCCAGCCCGCCGGGGACGGTGCGGTGTTGGCGCCCCCGGCACCCGGTACCCAGCACTGCGCACTGGCATCCGCACGACGCAGCGCTCGCCCCTGACCACCCGCCACGGACCCACCTGCCCCTCGGCCACTAAGCTGTCAGATGGGGCGGCCACCGCGCCGCCGGCGTCCGCTCGCTCCTGGGGCCGTGGCCAGGCGGCAGCCGCCACGCACCAGTCTCCAAACTCCGCGCGAAACGGGGCCCGGGGCCGCCGGGAACTTTCCCAAGCTCTTCCCGTGCCCGGGGATGCGGAAGGGGTGCGAGGGGCTCCGTGGCTGCCTCGGCTCCGCGGGCCCGCGGCGAAGGGTGCCACCCGCCCGCTGCGCGCACTGTCCCCGCGCCGCCGCCACCTGCCTGGCCGCCAGCTGGGAATGCGCCCCAGCCCCGCGCGAGCGCCAGGATATTAATAACCCCCGGGCCGCGCCGCCCCCGGCGGGAGAGGAGGACGGCCCTGGGGGCGCCGGGGGAGACACCGGAGCTCGGGGGTTGGGGGACGCCGGGGGCGGGGCGAGGGAGGGCTCTGGGGAGGGGGCGGCGCCAGGGCCTTGGCGCTTGAAAGGATCCCGGAGCGCTGGGCCGAGGCCGGGAGGTCGCGGGGCCCCAGTGGGGTCTAGCCCAGCGCTCGCCCTCCAAGGATCCTGGACACCCCTAAACCCGGGACAGGTTCGTAGAAAGGAGGACAGGGAGGGGGTACAGTCGCCCATTGAGGTGGGTCTGGAGGAGGGGCCGAATCTGACCACCCCTTAAGGTAAGGGTTTAGCAGGGGACTGTGGGTGCCTGCCACCTTCCCTGGCGCGCCTGTCCCAGCTGATCCCGGTCAGGGTCTTCAGAGCTGCTGCAGCCTCTTCCACTTGCAGGGGCCCGCGGTGGCCAAACTCACAGAGATGGCAGCAGCGACCAAACCCACTGGGGCGCAGCAGGGCCCCCCAGCCTCTCCCTGGACTCTCGCCAGTGGGTGTGGGGCCCACTCTCCATCACCCTCAGCCAGACGCGGAGGTCCCCATCTGTGTCTGGGCCTGGCGAGTGCCCAGGGGGACTCTGGGGGATGGCGCTGCAGCCCCTCCTGTGGAAGGGCTTGTGGGAGGTGGGTGGTCAGGTCCTGCGTGGTCAGGTCCTCCGCACTGGGCTTCCTAGTGCCTCTCTGTGACCCCACAGTTTCCCCGGAGCCTGCCACCCCTCCCTGCACTCTTCCTGCAGCTGTTCTCCCCCCAGGGTCCCTCTCATGGGTGCTGGGCCACACTGTCTCCTCCAGGGACTCTGTTTTCTTCTCACAGCTCCTGGAGGTGGGAACCACCATCCCTGTGTGGTCAGGTTGGCACGTCCCAAAGAGGAGGTTTGAGGAGCATGTACCGCAGGGATTGTGTTGGGGCCGGGGAGGCAGGACAGGGCAGAGGGTATGGGTGGGGCTGGAGGGTTGAGGGGACAGAACCTTTACCCAAGCACAGAGCGCCTCGAGGACCCCACAGGGAGAGAGAGCACTGGCTCCACCGCTCCCCCCTCTGTGGCTTTCCTGGCAGAGGAGCCCTGGAGAGTTCAATGGGGTGGAACACCAAGGCTGAGGGAAGACCAAGTGGCTGCCACTGCCCAAGTTGACGGGACAAAGGGTGGGTGAAGTTCTGGGAACCCAGAGGGGACTGCAGCTGCAGAAGGGGCTGCTGGGCATGGCGTAGCCTTGGAAGGAGCCCCCTGCCACCATCCAACCTGGCTCCACAGAGTTGGAGCTGGGCCTGGAGGTGCCTGGGTTTCCTCTCACCCAGCTGGAAGCCAAGGGCCAGTGAGCAGTCCGCAGTCATCCACCTGGGACTCAGAATGGCTACAGCGTGCGTCTCAGGGGGGACGCAGAGTATCCACCAAGCCCCAGGCTCCTTCCCCTGACCCAGAGAGGTCATGGAGTCTAAGTCTGTCCTGAGAGAAGCCCACGTGTTCTGGGGACCCTTACTCCATCTCCCTGTCTGTCGTCCCAGCAGCAGCAGCAGGGTCAACATGGACCACGGAGGGGCCAGTGACCGCTTTGCAGCTGGAGCGTGTTTGATCCCGTGGGACTGTCATGTTGTGACACTGCCCTGCCCTGTCTTCCCAAGGCTCCTGTCCCCTTGCAGGAATCCTGGCAACAGACAGTGGCTGCACTGTTGGCCTCCAAGGGGGCCACACCCTGGCAAGTAGTCTTCAGGACCTTCATCACGGCAGAGCAACCGACAAGAGGAGCAATGCGCCTTTCTTTTCCAACAGAGCTTGAAACCCTTCCTCACCCACAGACGTGAAGTGGGAGTGATGGCCTGTCCCCCCGATGGGTGAGAAGGGAGGTGGAGCAGGGCTCTACGGTCCCTGCACAGGTCTCTAGCTGGCGGTGGGTTCCAACACTGCAGCCTCCCTGGTGCCGTGAGGCTACTCAAAAGAGGCCCCAGCTCTGAACCCACAGAACCTGTGTCCTGAGTGAAGAGGCTAGACACAGAGCCCTAGACAGCCCTTCTGGGGATTGCGAGGGTGGAAGTTGATGCTGGAGAGAGGGCAGAACCCCGGGAGCTCCAGATTTCTCCTGCAAGCATTACAAACAAAGCCTCATGTGCTCACATCCCTCACACCGTGTCCAGTTAGCAGAATGTGGGGGCTCTCTCCCCGCAGCATGCCTGTCCTGTACGTCTCCCTCTTGTCTCCCCAGGAGACAAGGATTTCAGAGGCCCCAGCCCCTTCCTGAAGGACCATTAACCCCCCCATGTCTAACAACAGTGAGGTGCTCCAACCCTGAGACCAAGGGAGGGGCCCATGCAGCAGCCAAAACCAAAAGAGGCAGAGCCCATGTTCCTCAGGTCTCTTCCTAGGGGCTGTCTTCACCATCCCCACCTGTCTCATGAATATGAGCATCCTTTCCATGTGGTTTGGCCTATAGATTTCTTTTTTAAATCTGGGGCAAATATTTAAAGTCTGTATTTGATGACAGACTCATTATTGTTAAAATATGGGCCTTTTTAATCACATATATTTGTATTTGTTTATACAGTGATTGATAAACACCTGTGAAACGAACTCCCACAGTGAGCCAGAAAACTGACCAGAACTGTCATCTGTCCCCTGCTTCCACCATCTGATGGGATTTAACCCAACAAAGGTGGCTCACACCAGACATTGAGAGGGCAAGGATAAGGCCAATCAACAAGGACTTGCTGGGGAATGATTCTGCACACGGGCTTGATGCAAAGCTTTTATGACTTTATTTAATTAAAAACAACATACAAAGCAACAGGAATTAAACAGTTAAATTGCATAAATAGCCAACATTTGATACCAGGGACCCTAGTACTGCTGACAGGGTCTTGTGGCACCCCTGAGTCTCCAAGCAAAGTCAAGGACATGTAAAAACAACATACAAAGCAACAGGAATTAAACAGTTAAATTGCATAAATAGCCAACATTTGATAGCAGGGACCCTAGTACTGCTGACAGCGTCTTGTGGTAACCCTAAGTCTCCAAAGTCAAGGACATGTCCAGCCACAACAGAGATTCTGGTGTGTTCCAGGGAGTATGTGTCACACAATGTCCAGGCCAGGGGAGGGTAGGTGCATAGCTCTGCACCCTGCCCCCACGTTACATGTAGCACAGCAACCATTCAGGCCAGCCCCTCCAAGTCAGCATCATGTTCCAAACTATGTGACAATAAACTGATAAGAACTTATCCCAGATTATGAATACTTGTGACAGTTCCCTCTGAGGCTGTGATAGGCCTCATTTCCCAGCCCCAAAGGGTGCTCATCATTGTGCCACAAGTGAAGGTTGCCAATTGCTCCCCTAGCTGTTGAAGGGCAATTGCTGACCCTTCCTGGTATCTAATGTCCTGGGGCAGCCAGGACAATTGTGGCCAGTTGAACCTCAGTCCCTCAGTTCTGGGACCCTGGATTGAGGGGCTGGAAACAGGACAGCTCCCCCAGAGCTGAGGCTCCCACAACAGCTGGGCTTTCCCCAGGTCCCCTGCCCTGGGTCTCGGTGGTATTGGGTTCCTGTCCTTGGGTGGAGGACTGAGGCTGAGAGGCTGAGTACCCCTCCTCTGTCTCCCTTTTGTTCCAGGGTGAATAAGAGACAATGGTGAATCCCCTCATGAGCAGGACT